>VYXB01007660.1:83824-101769 GCA_013397135.1 Pachyramphus minor | reverse complement strand
GAGTCAAAGACACGATCTTCATAGAAGTATGGTCAATGCTCACTTCATTGAAACTTCCAGCATATTTTATAAGGCTCCACAAAGCTCATACGACATGTTTAGCCCAATGAGTGATTTACAGATACATCTCATGCACTTCAAGTTTACTTCTAGTTGGCTATACTCTTTTGCTTGCACAGTGTCTGTGGTTAGCAACTTTAGCAAATGCAGTTAGCTACATCTTCTTGCTTTCACATTCTCTTTTGTTACTTTACTCAGAGATAAGTTCTGCATATTGTTGTGCAAGGACACTGAATCCTTGCTATCTATCATGTAGCCTGGTTGTGCATGCAGGCTTCCCAGAGAATATTATGCTCTTGTTTCTTCCAAGATACTCTCAACAAAAAATCCTGCTGTTTTATCAAAACTCCTCACATGCACATCAACTCCAGTCTTACACTCCCCAGTTACCAGGCCATCTTACCAAAACTTCAACCATTCCAGCACTTCTCTTTCCACCAAACTTTTAAGAAGCCTGCCTCAGCTGTCTGACATTCTTCCAGGTCCTGGTGCTTCTGCTTGTACTGACTTTTCCAATACTGCCCATTTTCCCTCATCCTTTTCCCCTGGTGATGTGTTGCTTCAGCTTCTGAATCATTGTCCAGGCTCTCCCCTTGATCCCATGCTGAGTCTGCAGAGGAGGCCTCAGGACTCTCCGCAGTACCAGCCATCTGAGAAGCAGGAGACCCACCCCTCCCAAGGCAATCCATTCTCAAGCCCCTCTGACAGCCTATCACAGGAGTTTTTTATACTTTTTTTCCCAATTGGCTCTAACTGGGGCAAGAAGGCAGCCTATAGGTGCTAAGCATCCCACCTGCTAAACTGAGGCTTGTTAGGGAAAAACAAAACATCTGTTTTCAAACATTCCTAGTGATCTTTCTAGCACTATGAATGGTAGCAAGCACTATCTGTTCCCACAGCTGTGTTAACTACTGAAACACCTATGAGCATCCAAACAAACCCTCCCAGCCTTCCACAAACTTTGCAGACAGTTAAAAATAAATAAATAAATAAATAAATACATCAAAACCACCAGCCTACAGCAATTACACTTATCAACATTATACCTCCTCAAACTCCTCCCATGCTTCTGATCCTAATAGACAATGGAGTGTGCACTGCAAGCTGCCTTAGGCTTCTCCATCATCTTTTCTGTCCTGTAGTAATTTACTTTAAGGTAATACATGTTACTTTAATGTAACAGTAAAAGTGGATGGCAAAAATGTTTAAGTGGTGGTCAGTGAGGTCTAGAGCTGCCAAAGCACAGATGAAATACATATTTTACTTGCCCATACTAATGTACCAAGGTGATACACCTATATTTTCGTTATAAGCCCAACAGGAAAATATTTAAATTTTGCTATAAAGTTGATTACTTGAACATTATTAGTTTTATTTAATTATGTCTATTAACATATACCTAGATTTCACAGCCTTCAGCACAGCCTCCCTGACTGTAGGTGGACATTTGCCTCCATGGGCAGTTCTTGTGAAAATTACCCTCAAGTTTTGTTCCAAGGATTTGAAGAGTCTCTATCCATCATGACAATAGAGACCCCCATATTAAGATACCACTACTCCTTTAACACTCACAGTGGAAAACTCTCTCCATTGGAGCACAGCCTCAAATCGAGGCTATTCTCTCAACAGTAATGATCTTGGAAACATAATTGGGATGGCTTGGATCCCAACTTTAACTGTCTTCACCTCTCTTTAAGAGCCATAAAACAGAAGCAACCAATAATCGAAAACCAAACTTATTACCCACTCTACAACCACGTTAAGGCAAACTAAATTGAATACAAATTCTAGTAGGAGGGGACCTGAGTTAGATGCAGGAACATTAATCTGATCCACTTTGAAAAAACTCCATGTTTTATGGGACAGATTTAATAAAAGAGGTATATATTTAATTAGATGCATAACAGGGTGATAGTACATTACATTAGCAGCACAACTATCTGAGCTGTGAACATACACCAAAGTCATGTTTTCGATTGGGACATCCTGGAGATTGAGACATACTGAAAGGAGAGAGGGAAGGGTTGTAAGAGGTATGTGCAATTGGAGATGCTTCGTGAAGGAAGCTCAAGGGAACACAAAGCCTGTGTTGGAATGGGAGAGTTTAAGAAAAGGGCAGGGGAAACATCCTGAGTGCAGACAGAGTGACACCATAGGGATCAGGGGCTATCGACAGTGGTACTAAGGAGTGTGTTTGGAGGAAGGTCTGGATGTCTGGAAAACAGGTTTTTGAGGATAAGATGCTAAGCAAGCATTGGTATGGAATCCCAGAATGGTTTGGTTTGGAAGGGACCTTAAAGATCTCATTTCAACCCCCCTGCAGTGGGCAGAGACACCTTCCATTAGACCAGGTTGCATTGCATGGGTGTGAGAACCTGGTACTTATGCTGTCCAAGAACAGCTGGTGAAACTGGGCAGCTGTTGGATTTGGGAATAGGGATGATAAAAGCTTTTCCCACAAAGCTGTTGGGTGCTATACATGCATATACCAATCTCTGTAAATGAAAAGCGCAGGCTTCCTCACAAAAGATGAGTTCTGGGAGAGGTCTTGAGACAGAGCTTTAGGTTTCATCAACCTTTTGCAAAATCATAGGTTCTCCTCCAGCTGGACTGAAGCCGGACCGTATCCAACAGGCACAACTGACCCCTCCAATAAATCAAACCCTGAACCCAGGAGGCTGCAGCAGCCAGGCAGCCAAGCTGTGCTCTGAAGATGGCCCTTCTCTCAGCCCTGTGGACTCCCTCAGAGTGGGAGCATCCTTGCCAGCATCCTTGACATGAGAGACGGAGTGGAGTCTATATCTGGTGGGATACACCTTGTCTGTGTCAGGTGAGCTGGGCGTATTTAACAGTGAGGTGGGCAGGGCTGTGCTGGTTCGGCTTGGCTTGGCTTGGAATGTTCTGGGGTTCGTTTTGGCCTGGGTTGGGTTGTTTCCACTTGTTTTGGGTTGACTTGGCTTGGTTTGCATGTTGTGGGATGTCTTGGGTTGGTTTGTCATGTTTTGTCATGTTTTGGGTTGGTTTGGCTTGGTTTGGCATATCTTGGGATGATTTGGCTTGGTTGGGCATTTTGGCATATTTTGGTTTGGGTTGGTTTCACTTGGTTTAGGCTGGTCTGTCCTGTTCGGGGATGGTTCGTGTCGGTCTGGCCTGTTTTGTATCCGCACCGCTCCGACCCCTCAGCCCGATCCCCACCCCCCCACCAAGCTCCCTGCCGCTCAGGCGAACCCAGCGCCCATTGGTCAGCGCCGCTGCTAGCCCCGCCTTTCCCTCACCTGCCTTCACTATTGATTAGTCGTGCTTCCTGTCAGTCTATCACCTTCCGGCATTTCGATTGGCTGAGCGAGGACGCAGGGGGGGCCTGTCCCCCGCAGCGCCCGGGGGGCTCGGCGGGGTGCGGGCCCAGGCGCTCCCGGCGGCATTCCCGGCGGTGTTCCCGGCGGCATTCCCCGCCGCCATGGAGCTATCTTGCCAGGCGCTGAGAACCACCTACCAGGCGAGAGAAGCGGTGAGAACCTGCAGGACGGGTGGCCGCGCGTCGCCGTTGCCATGGCAACGGCATTGCGCATGCGCAGGAGAGAGCGGGGTGTCATGGTGGCGGGGCCGGGGCAGGTGGTGATGGGCAGGGACGAGCACGAACCCCTCACACAGCCTCTCTGTTCATGGTCCTGGAGCACCAGGCACAGCCAAAGCGGGCTGTCCGTGCTCCTCCCTTCCCCGGCCTCTGTTTCCATGGGTCACGGCTGTACTGCCCCGCTGCACCTCCACCCCATCAGCCCCATTCCTGGAAGTGTCCAGAGCCAGGTTGGACGGGCCTTGGAGCAACCTGGGATAGTGGAAGGTGTCCCATGGCATACGGTTGGAACTGTATAATCCTTAAAGATCCCTTTCAACCCAAACCATTCTGTTATTCTGTGATTCTTCACCCAGAAAGCCCAGAAACAGCAGGATTTAGCTAAATTTTGTAGCCCGTTCTTTTGCTTCCATCTGCTGGTCAAATTACACCGGAGTGAGGGCGACTGCAGGGACGCTAAAAGCCTTTCCTGTAGTGCTGTTGGGTGCTGTGCAGGCATACACCAATCACTGTTTCCACTGTGCCTAGAAAGCACAAGATTCCTCATAAAAGTGGAGTTTTGGTACGGGTCCTGGTGTCACTGGAAATCGTCGGGAAGAAGTGAAAGCCTCCAACACCACCTTTTAAGTATTGGTGAGCCAGGTGTTGCTTTAGTCTGGCCAGAGACACCTAATGAATCATTCCAGCCACCTAAGTCCCTTTCAAGACTTTTCACTTATTTATACATTTTAGCAAACGAGGAGAGTAATGTTAATTGGTTCTAAGTTATACAATTCTCTTAATTTAATTGGTATTCTGTCCTTTATTGTCTAATTGGGGCCACATTCTTCGGTTCTCTTATCATTCTTCCTTAGACAGAGAGTCTCCAACTCTCAGGACGTAATGTCTTTGTTAAAATCCTCTGTATCTTCTGGTTACTCCAATATGTCTTAGAAGGACCATAAATTAAAAAACCCAGANAGTTATACAATTCTCTTAATTTAATTGGTATTCTGTCCTTTATTGTCTAATTGGGGCCACATTCTTCGGTTCTCTTATCATTCTTCCTTAGACAGAGAGTCTCCAACTCTCAGGACGTAATGTCTTTGTTAAAATCCTCTGTATCTTCTGGTTACTCCAATATGTCTTAGAAGGACCATAAATTAAAAAACCCAGATGTCCAATCCTCAACTCCCTCAAGCTTTGTTTATTGAAGCTCATCAGAGCTAATCCAGAGAAACTCAAAGCTTTGGTGATTTAAAGATCAAACTGACAAGAATCTGTAAGTTAAAAAAAAAACAACAAAGAAGCCCAGCTAACTGCTACCATTATTTAAAGTTTTAGGAAAGTTATATCATATTGAACACTGAGACTGAGCTTTAGGTTATGTCAGCCTCTTGTGGCATCACAGAACACCCTGAGTTGGAAGAGACCCACAAGGATCCTCAAGTTCTACCCAGGACACCCCAACAATCCCACCCTGTCCCTGAGAACATTGTCCAAACCCTCCTGGAGCTCTGGCAGCCTTGGGGCTGTGCCCACTGCCCTGGGGAGCCTGGGCAGTGCCAACCACCCTCTGGGGCAAGAACCTTTTCCTGAGATCCAACCTCACCCTGCCCTGGCACAGCTCCAACCGTTCTCTGGGTCCTGTCACTGGTCACCACAGAGAAGAGATCAGTGCCTCTGCCCCTCTGCTACCTCTCCTGAGGGAGTATTAGTGGGTTATGTATTTGCTAGGAGTGGGGTCCTCCAGCACAGTCTCTTTCTGAGCCCTGAAGTGGATTCAGATCCCAGCCACTGGAAATGGAGCCCTGGTGTTTCAATACCAATGTGGTATTGAAACAGGAGTGAGGTGCAGGAGAAAAAGAAGAATTTGTAGCCTCACCAGTGGGTATTTGGGTGGCCTTGGTCCCAAGGATGGTGTTGGCTACTAAATGAGGAAACAGCTGTGGGATGAGGGCCTGGATCTCAAGCTCTGTCAGCTGTACCACAGTGTTTGGGTTGGTGTGCTTTGTGACCTGGCTGCTCCACAGCCTTTTGGCAGGATGAATGTGAAGATAACAATCTACAGTTTGGGTACAGAGGGAGTTGCTTGTGTTCCACAGAGGAGCAGAAGTTTGGAGGTCTTTTTTTAATTAGTGGTTTGAAATGAAGCTGCTAAAAAGATTTTTTGATTCATGCTCTAAGGTTTTGCCTCCCTTCTGTGGAGGGAGCCTCGCTACTTAATGTCTGATTTCTGAATTCCAGTATTTCAATGGAGTTACAATGTTTAATTTGTAGCACTAAGTAATTACTGGGATTTCTAATTCCATAGTCCTGTCCTTATCTGTACTGCATTTTCCCAGTAATCTGTTCCACAGAATGGAAATTATTATTTTCTTGCAATTTTGGGGAAAAGTGTTTTTAAAAAAAAATTCCCATGTGCTGTTCACAGCATTCCATAGCTGTTCACAGCTACCCAGTATAGTCTTACAGTCAAATAAATTTGTCTTGTGAGGCATTTCGCTGGTGTTAATTGTAAAATATTTCCTGTGTTTGCTTTGTAAATACCCCTTGACAAACAGTATTACTGTGAACTGCAGTAGGACTTTGCAAATTCCTACAAATGAGTGGGAGAGAGTTAATGCTTTATTGATCAATGCTTTATTGTTAATTGTTCATTAATTTGTATATTCATCATCCTTAATGTGTATAATTCACCATACTTTGTGTCCATTCATTTTTATGTGTATCCCTACAAATTAGTGAGGTCTTGGCAGTGTAAAACCTGGCTTCAGCAGTGTTCCTCTTAGAAGAGGGAGATAACAGTGTTCTCTGAGTGGCTCTTAAAATTGGAGCATGAATTAATGAAAGACAACATTGCAGCAGGAGGAGAAATCAGAAGGTTTTTGTCTTCAGTGCACTGAACTAAAATTGTAAAATGTCTCTTGATTTTATAGCAGTCTCGGATGCATCCTACTGCTAGGACAGCCATAAGTTCTGTGGTGAGCTTGCTGTATGTCTTTAATTCTGAAAGCTCGTTGTCATCCTTGAAAAACTTTGCCAACTCTATTGTTTGCAGCAGCCGTGTGTAATTTGGGAGAGAGAAGAGGGCAAAGCGCCCTTTCTTTGTCCTGGGAAGTTCTATTCAGTGGCAGCCAAGTTATACATTGTTTAAAACTCACCATTCCCTCCTCTGCTTGTCTTTCTCAAAAAGTACTGTCAGCAAGCCAGACAGTAACTGAACATTCATCCCTCTAAAAAGCGTGTCAAGGCTGCAAATATCCAAAGCAATAAGGTGGAGGGAAAGCTGTGGGGATACCGGGCAGGGGAGGGGGGAGGAAAACTGGGTGAACCCGTAAAGTCTCTCTATCCTGGCACATGGTGCCAGTTTGATCTCAAGGAACTCCGTACTTGGCAGTGCCCTGGAATCCTAAAGACAAAGAGAGAAGGGACACTGTGTGTGTATCGTGGTAAATTCTTTCCCTGTGTGACGACAGCCTGAATTCCTGGCCATAGATCCCTCTGAACTCATCCTATTTACTGCCCCAGTTGCATGTACCCAGACACAATGCTAAAGCAGTATAGTTCTCATTCCCAGGCTCCCCAGACCGTGACTTAATGCTACAACCCTTTTTTTTTTTATCCTAACAAATATATTAGTGTAGAATATATAGGGTCAAAAGATAATGAATCGTTATAAAGTTAAATTAATCTTTTAGTGGGCCCATTAATTTGATGGAATTACACAAGAGACTTGGTTGATTTATAATGTAAATGCATTTTAGTAAAAGGTGTGGAATGACTAAACAAACAATTGCATTTAAAGATGCACAACTCTATTAGAGTTTAATTTCAAATGGCTCAAACAAAGGAGTATGTACTGCTCTTTTGTTAAGCTAGAAATAAATAAAATAGCACTATAAGTGTTGGAGCTAATTAGTTAAGTGCTCAACTATTTAGTTTTTAAAACAAGATCACATTTAAGTGCCTTAAGCTTTTATTAATTTCAGGGACCCCAAAATCCCCTATAGTAATTGAAAATTTAATTACATACATTTTTTTGTTCTTTTAAGAATGGAAGCTTATTAAACTTTAAACATTTAAACATCTATTGAAATACCAGTGGCTATAAACAACATGCAATTCTAAATACTAATTAAACAGGAAGGCTAAATCGCTATAAAGCTAAACTGAATTTTAAGTAACTTTGCACTTGTAAGCACTCCTGTTTTTTTCATGCTGTGCTAAGATGTACCATTTCCTCTCTGAGCACAGCAGAAGCCCTGGGCAGTGTTAGTGTCTGTCTATACTGTGGGCATATTTTTTGGACATGTTTGCAGTGTGGGTCAGGCCCTGGAGGATAAACTGGAGACAGCAGACCAGGGTGGGCAGAGAGCTGTTTTAAGGGAACAGCTAAAGCTGCTGGTTGCACTGACACAGGCATCTGGAAAGAGCATCTGGTAAAATAGGACTGGTGAAGGCAGGAATGGGAATTGGTCAAGAAAGCAATAGTCTGTGCACCACTGACTCACCACATTCATGATTTGGTAACAGTAAGGTGAGGTAAGATCCTTGATTTTTCTTTTACAGAAACCTCACAGAACTTGGACCAGAGATATCCCTGTTCTGTGTTTCAGATCCAACCTAATGCAAGTCGTTTTTAATGAGTTAAAGGTCGAATTAACCTCTCAGTCTAAACTCTGCTGATTTTTAGATGAGGCTTTTTTAGGATGTAAAGCTTGACTTTTCCTTCTCTTGGTCAGTGCAACCATAACATTACTATGTCAGAGTTGAAGCAGGTGTCTCATAAGTAGGCACAATGTTGTACTATACTCAAAGCAAGTCTCTACACAGAGTATTTAAGATGCCACCAATCACTGTATCACTAATTATAGTAGAACTTAAGATGCTTTAGGAATAGCAGAAATAACCTGGAGGGATGAACAGCAGCAGAAGACATACCAGAATGCAAACTCTTTTCAAGGGAAGTTCAAAGCATGGATAGTGAGCCCTGTCAGTTCATCAGGCAGAGGCAATTCCTCTCTTGTCAAGTGTCCATGTTTATTACATGAAACACTTTCTGTGGCAGTCAGTGTGTTTGCATACCGTGTTCTAAATATTCAAAGGTAGCTGTGACCTTGCCCTTTGATATGTGGGCAAACACAACAGTTAATCTTTCTCAGCAGAGAATGTTCAGATGGGATTCTCAGCTTCCTTCGTGCAGCTCCAACCGTGTTTCAGAAGGTTCAGGTCATCCAGGAGAAATGGTAAAAGGGCCACAGTTCTGTTTTCTGAGCATCAGCACCTCAAATATTAAGAAGGAAAAGATCCTTTCATCCCAGGATGTCAGTGTTTTCTCTTCCCTCCTGACAGTTCTCAGAACTGGTTCATTTCTTGTTACAGCACCTCACAGGAACTGGTCTACTCCATTCAAGTGTTACTAATCTACCAAGCATTTGGACAGTTTACTTTTCTCACCAAAACGATTCAGAAAAGTTATCTTGGTACCACCACTGAAATGCAAACAGTATTGCAGCTTTCTTATGGACTCTGAAGAACTTTATCAAGATGGTATTGAAGTATCCAAAGGCTAAAAATGGGGTATGGTTTCTTCAGTTTTCTCCAGCCAGTTTTATTCTTCTTTATAGAAAAGCAGAATGAAGATTCTATGAACCTGTTTAATAATATGTGAATTGCAAATACACTTCCACTCCGCAGGAAGTGTTAAGAGCAAACCCCAGCCCTTTCTTAGTCGTGACACTAGGTGGCCCCACGACTGAAGCAAACATCCTGGGAAATGCTTGGTGTACGGGGATGCCTTTTCCCTGTTCTACCCAGTACTTTTTAGAGTCTGGCAGATTTTATTTTAAAATGAAACAGTGGCTGACTGTGCTATCTTAAGTGTTTAAATTAGCAACAGAATGATATGTGATATCCGCAGTACAGAGCAGAGGGAGTAGTTAGATCTAATCTGGCAAAGGAGCAGGATGCTAAAGAGGTAAATTGGTTTTGCACGACCCAAATGTACCTTTGATTTTAGGAATAAACGATTCTCCAGTATCAACAGTTTTCCTCCGAGAGACCATGAAGGATAGAGGAATTGTCTGTTTGTGTTCGTATTCCTTCTGTGCACATTGTGGGATCTGAGAACATAAGCCTTGGCCAGTAGTAATTCTTTGGCGTGTCAGTGTGCCCGGCACAGGCAGACAGCAGAAATCATTGGCACAGATGCTGGGGCTCTGTTTGCAGTATGAAGGGGGTGGGGATCTGTGGGTCTGTCACCTGCAGGCTGCACACTTGGGCTGGGCTTTTCTTGGGGGTGGATGCAGGGACTGTTCAACTGGAGTAGAAGGGAACTGGAGGGAAGTGGGAACCTGTGTAGCATTACTGTGCAGTGTGATCAGGAATGTTTCTCTGCTGTGCAAGCAACAGAAATTGCTGCTCTTACCCCGTCCACTAAGTGCGTGCCACTCTTTCAACTCACACTGGGTCCTCGTAAGTAATCATAGAATACACAGAATATCCCAACTTGGAGTGGACCCATGAGGATCATCAACTCCATCTTCCAATGCTGAATGCCAGCATCCTAAGAGACAAAGAATTGATTTCCCTCAGTGTGGCTGTGGCCATACCTGCTTTTCCTGTGGTCCCAGCTTCAAGTCCCAGTGAGGCTGACCAGAGTCAACATGCTGATTTCTAGAGCTTTCCATGTAGCAACTTCAGTTATGACCCTAAAATCTCAGGGTTTCTCTGCAATCACTCAGCAAAGACACCATGTTTCGTTGGAGTAAGCCTTTGTTCCAGCATCTGGCATGATTTCTATTTCCACTGCCCCTTTTTCCCTACTTGATATTGCACCTGGTGCTACCCCACATGCTGTTTCACTGAATAAAGATAGAGCTGTTTTACACTGCTTTGTTTTTATTGCTGAACTGTTTCTGAATGACTTTGGGTTCTCCACTCTGTGCCAAGAAATCCATGGGAGTGACTCCATATTGAAATTTCTGTGTGTTGAGACCTGTTTTTGGTCACTCCTGTGTTAAAATCCTGCAAGATTGGTGTTACCCCAATCCACTACAATTCTGCAAGTGTCTGTGTTCCACTTGCTGTGTTTATATGTCCAGGCCCATGAAACAGGAGGTGCCGACAGTGTTACAGCTGATCTTGGTAGTGCAGCCATGCAAATCCCAGACCTGTTCTCCAGCATCCTCCTCCAAGCACTCAGAGAACAGGTTTCTAGTTGCAAGGGAAGAACACAGCCAGGCTGGAGCACTGGATTTCCTTGCACAGCCCCTGGAGACACTGGGCATTGAGTTCTGCAAGAGTCCTGCCCTGGAGTTCGCAGCAGCCTGAACATGTTGGAGATCCATAACCATAGTAAGGGAAGTAAGCTATTTGCTCAACCTCAAAGGAATTTTCTCTTCTCTAGGAAAAGGCTGCTACCCATCCAGTAGCCCTGATAATGTGTAAGAAAAATTAGATTGAAAACCACTTTCCTTGTGTTTATTAACAGTGAGTTGTTTTACAGTTCTTACATGCTGTTGTCTTAATTTGTTTGTTTCCACGGGCTACATTTAGATGCTGTTTACAGCAATAAAGAGAATATTACATTTGATCTAGAGTTCTGTCTTAATTCACAGGAGGAGATGCGAACAGAAGCTCGTCGGAAAAATCTCCTCATTCTAATTTTGCATTATTTAATGGAGGAAGGGTATGTTTTTTAAATAACAGGGCTCTACTTTGTGGGACTGTGTTTGTCTGCCCTCCTGTACTGTGTCCTTCTGTTGGGTGGATGAACAGTGTGGGCCTTTGGGCTGCTGTGAGAAAGAGGTAAACTACTATTACATATCTTGACATTTTACTTCGCTAAATTGTTTCAGTTTCTGGAACAAAAATGCCCTCTATAACTAAAAAATACTTGAGATCAACTAGCAAAGGTTTTTTTAAATAGAGTTTATACTTTTATGATAAGTAGAGTGAGTTGTGGACAAGTTAAAGATGCCATATAGTTACTAATGCCATTGTTTGCTTTTTATCTCAAAAACTAGAGTAAGATAATGACTCAGTTTTATGATCTTTGTTCCTTTTTTTTTTAAATTACCAGATATGTCGATGCTGCAAATGCTTTGGAACAAGAGACGAAATTAAGTTTACGTGGTTTTGAAGTTTGTGACAACGTTGATCTTGAGACAATTTTGATGGAATATGAAAGCTATTACTTTGTAAAATTTCAAAAGTATCCTAAAATTACCAAAAAGGTCCTGGACAGTGGTATGTGGTTCTGTTCCAAAAAGAAAGCTTTTGTTTTGAAAGCCTAAAATGTATGTTTGCCTGCTGTGCTAACAGCCCTTTTTGTGTATGTCAGCATTTATTGTTCCAACCCTTACAGTCACAGACCTATAGTTTTAGCACAGAAGACATAAGAATTGAGAGATAGGGTTTTGAGCCCTTCTCCTCTCCCTTCCCTCATTATGTAGAGGAACAAAAAAGTGTCATATTTCTGTCTTTTAAAAACTGCTGTGATAGTGGAAAATGTCAGCTAAACACAAAGCATTATGGCATAGATATATTTATTCACTTTCTTTTCCTGGAGAGAGACTAGTAAGGCTAAGGTGAATGATACAGAATAAGGCCAGGCAGAATATACACATCTCTCTGGTATGACCCTGAGAGCCCGAATGGTTTTGCACTTGAGTACAAAATGTAACTTAGAGAAGCCATAAGAACAACTGTGTAAAAATCAGTGATGAAGAGCTTGAAGGATACAGATTTGAATTGGATATTGGGAAAATTTCTTCATGGAGAGGGTTGTCCAGCCAGCCCTGGCACAGCTGCCCAGGGCTGTGTTGGAGTCCCCATCCCTTTTAAATCCAGGAGGGATTTAAAAGCTGTGTGGATGTGGCACCTGGGGACATGAGTTAGTGGTGGCCTTGGCAGTGCTGGGGAATGGTTGGACTTGATGGCCTTGGAGGGCTTTTCCAACCTAAAGGGTTCTATGATTATTTGCATGAAAAAGGTGTGTACATCTAGAACCTGTTGATTGGTGTTAATACAAAAAGGAACAGCCTTAAAGGACAAAACCAAAGGGATTTGCCATGAATCAAGAATGAAAATGTGTTACAAAGCATTTTTTCACATCTTAGTCAAAAGATGTGAACTGAGTGGTAGTCTGAGTGGTAGTCAAGGCTCAATCCATGATCCAAGTGAAAAAAACAATTCCTAGAAAGCCACTCTGGGACATTTAAAAGCTCTCAGTTTGCAGTTTTTGGTCAGTAAAGCCACTCAGACTTGGAGTACTCTGCCATTACCCAGGCTCAGAGTTGTGACTGTGCTGGCAGGGAGGCATCATCTTTTTTCCCTGAAGTTAAGCAGCCTCCTGTTGTGCATGTAGTTTGCAAGATGCTCTAAGTTGTGCCCTTGGTCATATATGTGTATCTAAACAAAAGGACTAGTGTGGTGCCCCTTCCTGCTAAACTCTTTACAACACTCTTGGGAAGTTCTACAGAACTAACTTGGTCATTTCCATGCTGGGTTCCAGTTGGAAATATTACAGACAAACCCCCAGGATTACAGGTTTATCTATGGGCTCTACTGCCTCTGTGTTCCCAAGCTCTTTGAGGGAAAGAGCTGTTTGGGAAGGATTATTTTATATAAGCATGTGAGAATCTTGAATGGAAGAGCGTTGTACAGAGAACACTGATAGGAGACATGCCTTGGAACAACCAGGGTTGTGCTGGCAGGGCACAAACACTAGGCTTTCTGTGTTCACATCTGGGCTTTGCAAGCTTGGCATTTTGTTAAAAAAGCGTCTTTTTGACAGAATTTGTTTCAAATTATATAAATGCAAAAAACAGCATAGTTCGATAACTGGCATTGCAATGTGACTTTTGTCCTGTCTTGTTATGTTGAACTTGATTATTATGAAGAGGAGTAAGGCAAATTCGTATTTCCCAATTCAGCAATGAAAAAATTATTAGCATTAAATAAGCATTCTGTGTGATATATTAAATTACTGTGCTTAATCTAATTTCTGGTAGTGCCCATTTTACTGTGAACATGATACTGGTTTTAAAACGTAAACAGAGAAACCAAAGACTAAATGAGCCTAAACTAGAACAAGCTTGAAGCAAAACTGCCCTCACCAATATCAGTTTATCAAAAAGTTTTTGCAAGCGTGCAGTGCTTATAATCTCTGTTGATCCTGCTTTTGCATTGTTATTTCCAATGTCACTAATGTATGCTTAAAAATATTTTTGAAGGGAGGAAAAAAAAAAGTCAAATTGTCTTTTTTTCCCTATCCTTAATTATTTTCCATTTCAATGTTGATTTTACCACAGCAGAAAATAAACAACAGCTGCGAACTGGGGGAAGAGCAAGAAGGTAAGAGAAACATGTGGACTGTTTTTCTGGGCAGAAAATTTTCCTGTAAAAACAATATGCACTCCGGTTAAAATAATGTTGTGGTACTGCAGGAATATTAAAGGCCAGGGCTATGCTGCTCACTGTCTGATGTATTACAGGCAAATAGAGACTTATTTCCCCATTGAAGAGGCAGACAATCTGCAAAGTTTCTGCAGTGTGGATAAGGTGGGGTGAGGTGTTTGTAAACAGTAAGCATTGAACTCTGCTGTGATTGAAATTGATGCCATAACTTCAGTGGGAGCAAAGTTAGCCCAAAACTGCTTTATTTGAAAACTTTGCCTTCTCATATTTTGGTATTTGGAAGGACAAAAAGAAGATGTGAAAGTGTTTTCCTGTTTGTTTTTTTTTTTTTAATTCTAGGGCAGCAAGCTCTTCTCAAAATATACCAAGGCTCAAGCTGCAGACAGTGCAACAACCAGTGTCAAAAACTTCTGGGAGTACAACAGAACCTAAATCATCTGCCAGGGAGAGCCCCAGACAGGTTTAAACATGTTTTACCTTGGTAGCATTACAGTTGAAATGAATGTGATTTTATTTTAAGTGTCTATAGGCAGCAAGAGTACGGGAGTCACATCATTAATAACTGTGCATCTAATGCGCTTTTTTGATTATGTAATTCAAGGATTATAGGTGAAAGACTTCAAGAGAATTATGTTTTCTGGCTGTGAGTTGGGGGGCAAGTCACAAAAATTGGAGGAAAAGGAGCGATATAATCCAACCTACACTGAAAGCAATCCGTTTTCCCATCAGTATCAGCATATTCATCCTTAAGTACCAGAAAGCAAGATAAACAAATCAGATAGAAAGACTGATGTGAGTCGTAACCGTCTTCAGAGTGCATAGGGTGTTTGAGACTGGGGGGGGGGAATTTGGCCCTGTAATTTTCGATTTTGAGAGTCTCATTTTGTTAAGATTACTGTGAAATTCACTTTATTACCATCCCATGGTGGTCCAGGAATAGCAGGTTGGTGGGCAAGCACTGTGTCAGTTACAGCTTTCGTTAGGGCTTGTCTATATTTCTGCACCAGGAGGAATTAATCTCTGACCTGTTCTTAGCCCTAAAAAACCCAAAACATTATCTTTTGGATTTTACAGCAATAACTGCTGTGAAGTGAATATGTAATAGCTCTTCATCTCTGAGCTGATGTTCTGTGCCTAACACTTGCCTTGTAATTTCTACTGTTCATAAGTGTTGCTTATTACAGTTGTATAAAATGTACAGTTTTCTACCCTGTACATGAAATAACTGGACTGCTGAGCTCTAGAACTGTGGCTTTCACTGCTGCCACTTATCAGATGAAGCCTAACTAAATGTAAGTGGTGTTGGTCTAACAAGTATGGGGTTACTCTTGGAACTTCCATGTAATGATACAGTTCATCTGGGCATATATGAAGAGGTGGGAAGATACCTGTAATGAAATATCTTCAATTCATCTACTTGGCAACACATCTTTTTAAAAAATTATTTATTTTTTTTAGAGTAGCAACAGTGCAGTTACTCTGGATCAATCTGACTTTGGCTTAAGCATCTCAGCAATCAGCAAACCTGGAAGAGACAGTCCTCAGCCAAGAAAGGTTGGTGGAAACCTGGTATGTGATTTATCACAGAAATATGTATGGATTAAAAACCACAAAGGTTTTAAAAAATACAAAATGTTAGCTTTCTGAGTCTATTTTTATATAAAACATTCCTGTATAATCAGCTGAAGGGTCAATGTTATGATTTGGGTAACAATTCTTTGCGTAGGAAGCTCTGTTAGCATTAAATACTATTTCAGACATGCTCAAGAAGGAAGACTATTTTTGGTTTTAAAACCCCATGGTAATACCTAAAATTGAAGATAAACCTTGAATTCCTGAATGAGATGATAAGAGGCTCTGCAATAAAATTGTTTCAATGGCTGAGATATGTGTTCTACTCCTGTTGCTGCCACAGATTTTGTGGTCTATTTTTTGCCATAATTAGGACTGTATATGGAGTAAGGAGATCCTGTAACTGCAAACAAAATTTGGTCCAATGTAGAGCTACCATTGTGGGTACAGCCTATTACAACATTATTTTCTCCTTTAGGGCCAAGTAATTGACTTCCATGGGATGATTCAGGATGCTGTCAGAATGTCACCAAATGAAATTGCCTTGAACAGCCTTAATTGTGATCCAGATCCCTCAGTAAGTGTTTCTGTTCATGCTTCCATCCAGTAGTAATAAAATGAGTTTTACATAACCAGGAAAAAAATAGAGTGCTGCAACAAAGTTTTCTTTGTTCCCAAGTGCTAAAAAGGGGCTTAGATTTCTGAGAGGGGTGTTTCCTTCTTGAAAGGAGAGTCATACTTGATATTGGTTTAATTTGTTGACAGTTGTTTACTTTTTGAACATAAAAGTAGGCAACAAGTAGAAATTGTACCTTATGATGAAAAAAAATTATAAGAAGAGTGTCAGAAACCCACAGAACTTCTGAGGGTGCAATTCTGGTTCCTTTGAACGCAGTATGTTTTTAGCATTTGCCTAAGCTGAGACAGCAACAGAGGTAAATTTTCAGTAATCAGTCCTTGATACAATCTAGACTTCTCAGACAGTGCACCCAGCTCACATGCCAGTCTCCCTTACAGCAAAAATGGATTACTTCAAAATCTTTATTATTATCCAAGTTTCTACACCTGTAAGAGTTGATATTACTACCACGCAGCAGGCTTTCAAAAAGTATTTAATAGTTTGTCTATCTAAAAATATTTGAAGTCTGACAAGAACTTACATTTTTCATTTTCAGGAACGATTATTGAAACCCCTCAGTGCTTTTATTGGCATGACTGGTGAGATGAGGGAACTTGCAATGGTTATAAGCAAAGTAAGATCAATTTCCATGTTAGTTTATCGAGATATTTGTTATCTTTGCCATCTGAGAATGCTGTTTGTTTCTTTTTACTGTACTGAGAGTGCTTATGCTTGAATATGCAAGCTAGTTTTCTTTCCCTGCAACTATCAACAAGTCACTTCTTTATAAGTTGTTTCGTTTTGATACACAATGGGAGTAAGTAAAACCATTCCTTTCTAATGGGGAACATGTAATCTAATCATGCCATGGAGAGTGTTGTGGCTTTTCCCTGTGGCTTGTTCTTATTGCTACAGAACAAGTACAATTCTTCTCTGAAAAGAGAGATTTAAATATATTAGTTAATACTATCATCTGGTGTATTATTTAATTGTGATGTAATGCTGGGAAAAAACTTGATTCAACCCTGTGGTTGCAGTTTCCATTAAAGGCATTGGGCTTGTGGCAGTGTGGCAGTGTCACACCAGTATCTGAATTCTGAATGTATCTACTAAACAAAAATTATTATTGAACTCTGGTATTCCTGCATTTTTTAGAATCACAGAATCACAGAAGTATGTTGGAAAAGCCCTCTAAGACCATCAAGTCCGTCCATTCCCCCATCACTGCCAAGGCCACCACTAAACCCATGTCCCCAAGTGCCACATCCACACAGTGTTTGAATACCTCCAGGGATGGGGATCCAACACTGCCCTGGGCAGCCTGTTCCTAGACTTGATAACGCTTTTCATGAAGAAATTTTCCCTGATGTCCAACCTAAACCTCCCCTTGTGCAGCTTGAGGCTGTTTCCTGTCCCTTGTTCCCTGGCAGCAGAGTCCAATCCCCCACCAGCTCCCCCCTCCTGTCAGGGAGTTGCAGAGCCAGAAGGTCCCCCCTGAGCCTCCTTTTCTCCAGGATGAGCCCCCCCAGCTCCCTCAGCTGCTCCTGCTGCTCCAACCCCTTCCCAGCTCCGTTCCCTTCCCTGCACACGCTCCAGCCCCTCAGTGTCTCTCTTGTCTGAGGGGCCCAGAGCTGCCCCAGCACTGGAGGTGCCTCAGCAGTGCCAGCACAGGGACGGGCACTGCCCTGGTCCTGCTGCCACACCATGGCTGGGACA
>VYXB01007660.1:50473-83278 GCA_013397135.1 Pachyramphus minor | reverse complement strand
AAGTAGGCAACAAGTAGAAATTGTACCTTATGATGAAAAAAAATTATAAGAAGAGTGTCAGAAACCCACAGAACTTCTGAGGGTGCAATTCTGGTTCCTTTGAACGCAGTATGTTTTTAGCATTTGCCTAAGCTGAGACAGCAACAGAGGTAAATTTTCAGTAATCAGTCCTTGATACAATCTAGACTTCTCAGACAGTGCACCCAGCTCACATGCCAGTCTCCCTTACAGCAAAAATGGATTACTTCAAAATCTTTATTATTATCCAAGTTTCTACACCTGTAAGAGTTGATATTACTACCACGCAGCAGGCTTTCAAAAAGTATTTAATAGTTTGTCTATCTAAAAATATTTGAAGTCTGACAAGAACTTACATTTTTCATTTTCAGGAACGATTATTGAAACCCCTCAGTGCTTTTATTGGCATGACTGGTGAGATGAGGGAACTTGCAATGGTTATAAGCAAAGTAAGATCAATTTCCATGTTAGTTTATCGAGATATTTGTTATCTTTGCCATCTGAGAATGCTGTTTGTTTCTTTTTACTGTACTGAGAGTGCTTATGCTTGAATATGCAAGCTAGTTTTCTTTCCCTGCAACTATCAACAAGTCACTTCTTTATAAGTTGTTTCGTTTTGATACACAATGGGAGTAAGTAAAACCATTCCTTTCTAATGGGGAACATGTAATCTAATCATGCCATGGAGAGTGTTGTGGCTTTTCCCTGTGGCTTGTTCTTATTGCTACAGAACAAGTACAATTCTTCTCTGAAAAGAGAGATTTAAATATATTAGTTAATACTATCATCTGGTGTATTATTTAATTGTGATGTAATGCTGGGAAAAAACTTGATTCAACCCTGTGGTTGCAGTTTCCATTAAAGGCATTGGGCTTGTGGCAGTGTGGCAGTGTCACACCAGTATCTGAATTCTGAATGTATCTACTAAACAAAAATTATTATTGAACTCTGGTATTCCTGCATTTTTTAGAATCACAGAATCACAGAAGTATGTTGGAAAAGCCCTCTAAGACCATCAAGTCCGTCCATTCCCCCATCACTGCCAAGGCCACCACTAAACCCATGTCCCCAAGTGCCACATCCACACAGTGTTTGAATACCTCCAGGGATGGGGATCCAACACTGCCCTGGGCAGCCTGTTCCTAGACTTGATAACGCTTTTCATGAAGAAATTTTCCCTGATGTCCAACCTAAACCTCCCCTTGTGCAGCTTGAGGCTGTTTCCTGTCCCTTGTTCCCTGGCAGCAGAGTCCAATCCCCCACCAGCTCCCCCCTCCTGTCAGGGAGTTGCAGAGCCAGAAGGTCCCCCCTGAGCCTCCTTTTCTCCAGGATGAGCCCCCCCAGCTCCCTCAGCTGCTCCTGCTGCTCCAACCCCTTCCCAGCTCCGTTCCCTTCCCTGCACACGCTCCAGCCCCTCAGTGTCTCTCTTGTCTGAGGGGCCCAGAGCTGCCCCAGCACTGGAGGTGCCTCAGCAGTGCCAGCACAGGGACGGGCACTGCCCTGGTCCTGCTGCCACACCATGGCTGGGACAGCCCCGGGGCCACTGGCCTAGTACTGGTCCTGTGCTTTGCTTTGAGCAGCTGCATGATCTGGACTCCTTGTGTCTTCTCACCTGGTGCAGCTGAGAGATGCTCTAATAACTGCAGGCTCTGCGAGCAGTGCCCTCATCCCAGCCCAGGAGCTGCTGGAGCAGCATCAGTGATGCACTGTGTCCCAGGGTAGACTGAGGATTCTTCCTGGATGGGAAGTTTGACACCTGGAGGGTTGCACGACGTGGTCAGCACCATTTCATTTCACTCATGGGTTGAGGTGCAGTCTAACAAACAGTCCCTGGGCTGCTGGGGGTCAGTGGCTACAGAGCAGCTTTGCATGACCTTTGGATGAGGCACTCATCCAAAAGGCTTCCTAGTATCACAGTATTTGGTAGTGTTGTGAGTCTTTCTGGATATAGACATCAGAAATGGTATCATCTGCTGCTCCCACATACTTGTATCATCTGTTTAAAAAGCCTGGAGTACCTTTGCTGACTGATTTTTTTATAGCTGTGTATGGCCTGAATTCTTGGTCTACCAGTTTTGCAGTTGAAGTTTAATAGAATTGAAGTCTTAAGAAATTTCCAACCTTAAAGTAAGAAAATTCTCATTCATTTCAGTTCCTGTCTGGTCTTTAATTTATGGTAAACCTTTAAAATAGTGATGTTCTGCTGCTGCATTAGCAAGAAAGCAATACGGTTGCTTTCCCTCCATTATGTTATATTTTTTGCATTGTGCTTCATTATGGTATATTCCTAGTTTCTGTGGTAATTGACACTTTATAAATCAATAAAAATAAAGAGCATGTAGTATCTGTTTCATAACACAATCTAATTTAATTTGGAAACAGTTATGGAAGCCTCTACTTAATATCAGAAATCTGATTCATCTTAATTTGCTGTTAATAGAAAGTGCAATCTACTCTATATAAATAATTTTTCCTAATTGTATTAAATCGACTTTTCCCCTTGGATACAAGCACATAATCCTTCTTCAGTCTATGGGGGCTGTTTTTATTGGAGAGCAGAATTTATCTTTAGTATCTGTATTGAGGATATGATACTTTTTGCAGAACAATTAGCCTCTGGAACGGAAAGCCACAAAATATTTCTAAGGCAAACGGAAAGAATCATAAAAGATTTGGAAAGTTTGATGAATTAAATGAACTTAATTTATTGAGTGCTTCAGGGCATAGACTAATTGCTGACTATCTTTTGATAGAAGCTTAGGGGAAAATTTTCCTCCTGTTGCAGAGTTTCTCACAGCTTTTTTTGCAGCATATAAAATCTTGCATAGTGTGGGGTAAATAGAAATTTTTCAGTGTTACTTATAACATGAGGAATAATATAAGTAATCGGTGCAGCCATAAAGTTACTGAGCATCAAGTTTAAAAAAACAAAAGTACTTTCACATTGCACAGTGGCTACAGAATAAACACATTGTAAAAATAGGGAAGAGAAATTTGCTGAAGAATGAATGTCAAAAGGTGTTTGAACTCAAAGACTAGGATGGAATTTAAATTATATAAGTCCTGTTGAAGTACACTTATGGATACAAATTTGAACCAACATGTCAATACTATTGCTTATACTTCTGTTTTTTAAATATTCCATACTTGCCAGCAACAGAGGCAAAATATTGGGGTTGATGACCGTTCATATCATGATAGGTCTTCATATGTTGGCTGGTTACTGAGCCAAACTAACAGAAAACATATCTGAGAGTGCATACATTTGGCAGGAATACATCAGGGAAACTGGGGGCTGGAGGGGAAGCTTGAGGGAAATGATTGCTGTGTATGGTTTCCTCCTGGGAGGTCCCTGGCACGTAGGGTTAAATAATACAGCTTGTATCACTTAACAGCACTTTTATTTTATCACTGAGTCAATCCTTTTACTTTGCCAGAGGTCATTATCCCGGTGCAGAAGGAGTTTTACTAACAAGATGTGATGTGTGTTGCAGGACATTTATCTCCATAAGCCCAACGTGAAGTGGGATGATATTATAGGACTGGATGCAGCTAAAAGGCTGGTCAAGGAAGCAGTTGTTTATCCCATAAAGGTAAAGTCTTAAATAGTTTTGGGAGAACTAATGTTGGGCTCCTGAGCATTTTCCTTGTAATTACAGTGTTGTTTTAGAGTTCTTACTGTTTCTGTGCTTTTGTAAGCAGTTCATGTTAGAACTACTCCTGTTCCTGTTTCTTGTTAGAAATATTCCTGTCCCTGTTCCATCTGAAATTGCATTTCCTATAGGAAAATGACCTTTCAGTATTAAAATTCACACATTAAAATGTGTTAAGTCCAATTTTTTGGCAACTTTGACAAGGTAGGAAGTGCTGGATTTGGCTTATATTAATTCCATGAAAAATGACTTACAGGAGAGAATGTGAAATCAATTGCATTTGAAAATATCACTTAAAACAGATTTCAAATGGTAAATACAGTATTTTTATCAGTATTCAGATCATACATACTACATTCTTTTGGTGTATTTTTATGCCCCTCTTCAAGTTTTGCATGTTTCCTGAATGTGTTAGGAACAGTAAAGATGGGCACTAGAATGCCTTGCGTTTGTTATAGGTGATACATTTTAATTCCTGAATTACATTTCTGTTTCCATAGTACCCAGAGCTGTTTACTGGCATTCTGTCCCCTTGGAAAGGATTATTGCTGTATGGACCACCAGGTAGGGAGAGCTTTATACTGTATCTGTGTCCATCACTGCTTCTGGTTTTGTCCCGTGCATAAATCACTGATGCTCAGTAGATCAAATCTGTTAGAAAACAGTTTGTTCTGTGACGTGAGTTGAAAGGAGAGAGTGTTGGATGATTATGTCCATCTCTGACACTCAAACCTGGTGTTGCTCATGAACCTTGACTATTTTTACACCTGAATCTTCCAGAAACGGTGCTTATACTAACAATTCAGAGGCCTGAAAAATCATACTCATGTTTTTACTCAGTTTGGACCATATTAATCAAATTTGGCATGACCTTATCCTATGATATGTGAATAGATCTGTCATGGACTCCTATCCTTAGTGAAAATGTCCTTCTTTTCTTCTGCTTTTAGGGTTTTTTTTGGGAATAGAGTGGGAACTTTTCCCTGTGCTGGGCTAGTGGTGTGTTTTCCTGGGTGTGTCAGCACAGCTTCCCTGCTCCTTCTGCTCCACTTTGACACAAGCACCACCACCATGAGTGTGGCTGGGAGGGGACACAGGGTGTAAGAACCACTTGAGTCAGGATGGAGAGGCTGCTACAGCAGTGAACTCCATCTGTTCCTGTCAGTGTTTAGATGTACTTGCCACAGAAGACACCTGACCATTTCAGCACCTACTGCTTCAGACTTTGGGAAGTGCATTTGCAGTGCTGGATTACCCAAGTTTCCCCAGGCAAGCTGGAAGGGCCACAGCACGCTCTGAGGGCTGGAGCCCCTCTGCTCTGGAGCCAGGCTGGGAGAGCTGGGGGGGTTCACTTGGAGAAGGGGAGGCTCCAGGGAGAGCTGAGAGCCCCTTCCAGGGCCTAAAGGGGCTCCAGGAGAGCTGGAGAGGGACCTTGGACAAGGGATGGACAGACAAGACAAGGGAGAATGGCTTCCCACTGCCAGAGGGCAGGGACAGATGGGATGTTGGGAAGGAATTGTTGGCTGTGAGGGTGGTGAGGTCCTGCACAGGTTGCCCAGAGAAGCTGTGGCTGCCCCTGGATCCCTGGAAGTGTCCAAGACCAGGTTGGACAAGGTTTGGAGCAACCTGGGCTAGTGGAAGGTGTCCCTGCCCATGACAGTGGGGTGGAACGAGATGAGCTTTAACACCCCTTCCAACCCAAACCATACTATGACTTTTTTACTGATTTAACTGACTGGTAGTATGATGAGGGCAATTATTCAAATGTTTGCATTGTCTTCCTTTAGAGAGTGAATTTCTCAAACAGTGTTGTTTGTAGGTACTGGAAAAACTTTGCTTGCTAAGGCTGTTGCCACAGAATGCAATACAACATTTTTCAACATATCAGCATCCACCATTGTCAGCAAATGGAGAGGTGATTCAGAAAAACTTGTCCGGGTAAGAATTATTCTCTCATTCATTATAATTTGCAAACATCAGGTTCCCTCTTGAAGAACTGGGGTTAGACACAGAACTGGAAAGCAAATGTTCCTCTGGTGCTCATAATCCTTCCTGACTCAGACAAAACGTGACTTTGATCATACCTAGTTCTTAAAATGGGAGTAACATCACTTCTGCACAAGTCTTGTAATGGATTCTTGCTGTGGAACTTTGGTTCTGTGATGTAAGATGAAGCAGATGTTCTGAAGGCAGCAAAGATCTCTGACTCAATGTAAAACAGACAGACAAACAGATTTCCTAACTAAAGTAGTGTTTGCTTAGTGACCCCTTCAGAGCACTTCACATCCTTTTTGCAAGTGTTGTCTCCTAGGCAAAATTTTACGAAATTCCCTATTATTCTTAGTCTTCATGGCACGAAATTGACAACTCCCTTATTACAAAGATCTTACAGTCAAATGCACATGTAATGTTTTAAGGAAGGGAGTTTAATGGCAAATAGATAAATGTGTTTTTTAATATAGACTAATAAGAAGCGTTCATGGCTCAGCTGTGATCCAGAAAAATTCAGAGGTTCAGGTGTAGCATCCTTGCCCTAAGATACCCATCAGAATCTCTCCATAGTGTCCACCATTTCCACGTTAAGAAATCCTCCAGTCCTTAAGCCCTTCCTTTATGCTCATCTGTGATCCTGTGATCTCTTGGGCTACGCTTTGAATAGATGCAGAACTCTTGGGAATGAATAACCATAAGAAATTGTACTCTGGAAGTGGCATTCCGGGCATTATTAATCTTTCTTGAAATGCTGGCAATGTCTGCAGCACAATTATTCTTCTCGCCTTCTTGTACCTTTAAAACAGCACATTTTTATTCTGATCTTCCCTTCCTGCTGGTGATCCTCTTGTCACCTGTCTCAGGAGCTTCCTGGACTTTTCCTTTCTGGATAACAGTAGGGATGGGACAGTCTGTTTTTCAACACCATTATCCAAAAGGTTTTTGTGAACATGCTGCAGCACTTGCATTTATATTGAATTTGTAGCATTTTACCCTTAGTTGAGTTTTCAGCAGAATTGAAAAATGAAATAAGACTGTGGATTGGGAGAGCTCTAAGAAAAGTATTGTGTGAATTTTATATATCAAGATCACACAAAGCTGATGCAGTAGTTTTCTGAAGTTGTGGGAAGGATACGTGGGTTTTGTGGTCATTTGGAGGCATCTCCACTCCTCCTGATTTCCTCAGTTCTACACAGTAATTCTGATTTTATATTTTATATTTTATATAAAAGATATGATTTTATATTTTAGATTTCTAGTAAAATTGGCAATGCTCTACTTGTGACTCTGGGCAAATACTTTAAACCCTGTGCTTTATATTCAAAGTGATGAATATAATACATACCTTTTTAAATTTGCTTTATTTAAGTGTTCAGATTAAAAAGTACTGGATTAATATGTATTGTTAGTGATACTTATTTAAAAACTCAAAGAACACTTTAGTCTAGAAGAACTGGCATTATGTTCTTAATGCTAATACAGGTCTCTCCATGTTTATAGAAAAATAGATGAAACTTCTTTCTCCAAAGGGCAGATCCACATTTTTTCTCTCAGCTTAATAGTCTATTTTTTAATCTTGATTGGTCAAGCAATTTATGCTTGTTTTCATGAGAAAAAAACCCCAAAATAACTGCTTGATTCTTATCAAGAGAATCAGTCCATTCTCTTTCATTATGGTTCATCTGACTTGTATTTTTTTTCTCAAATCCTTATTTAAAAAAAAAATAAAATGGAGCAACAACAAAAGGCACATGTTTAATCTCTGATAACAATTTAGGAGTTCCCAGAATCCTCTGATGGATCATTTTCTTCTATCCCATTATTCTCAGGGTACTCTGATAGGATTTAGCCAGAAAGATTTACACATAAAGACAGGATTACAAGGCTGTGTTCTTTATATCTCCTTTACAAACCTCTCAGAATTTGAGAGGATTCAGGGACCCTCAGCCAACCCAGAGATTTTTCCCAGCAGACATCCCTTGGAATGTGGGTGCTGTTATTTATCTTCCATGCCTTGATGCCTCGTTGTGTCAGTTCGTCCTTCACATTTACTCTTCTCTCTGAACAGGTGTTGTTTGAGCTCGCCCGTTACCACGCTCCTTCCACGATTTTCTTGGATGAGCTGGAGTCAGTTATGAGTCAAAGAGGCACTGCTCCTGGGTAACTGGTGGGACCACTTTGGGGGATTTGAAGAGTGGGGAGTAGGGCTGTTTCAGCTGCCAAAGAGAAGCAGGAGTAAAAGGCAGGTTGTGTGAGGATGAGCAAGGGGCTAGGGGGGCAGCAGGACTGTGAGGAGGAGGGTGGTGAAAGAGTGTATATCCAGTGGTGCTGTATTTTAAAATCAGGGATTTGGAGTGGAAATAAAGGCAGTGGTGGGGGAAACAACAGATGAATTGTCAGGTGATTTTTTTGACACTTTGGACAAGCTTAGGCATAGAAGAGTAATATGGAGTGTACACACTGGAATGGCATTTTCATTAATGGGACAGATTTCAGTGGCATTGTCAGGATTTCCAGTTGCAGGAATGGTTGAATATTACTATTTTCACTCAAAGTATAGACAGTTTATAGTTAAAAAACTGATTGAAAAGGTTACAGATGGGAAAGGAGCAGGAGGAATGTAAAAGTATTGTTAAAACCATTAGGAACCCATTACAGTGGATTTTATGTACAGTGAATTACATGCTGAGTTTATATTACATTTTTTGTTTACTTTTATAAATAGAACATGGCCTATTTTAAAGATACTACTTGTAATCATTCTCAGCTATTAGATACTAATTATGACCCAAATTTTGCCTTCCTAGATGTATTTTTACATATCCTTATTAAATAGTGACTTGGCACTGATGTGTGGGTGCCTTTGCAGAAATAAGCCATTAAACCTGAAGTGCAGCTCTTGCCATCTAAGGCCCTGATGTTTTCCCTGGGCTCGATCCAGGAGTTTCCAAGAGTTCCACATCTGGAACCAAGAGTTCCAGCTGGTTTTCTACAAAATTGATTACCTGGATCAGGGCCAGAAGTCTCAGGACTTTGCTTGAGTTCTCCTTTTTTTTGAGGAAGGATCCTTTCTGTGTGGTCTCTGCCCCATTTTTAAATTCGTATCATTGAGGCATATTTTTCTGTTTGCTCTTGGTAGAACGTTTTGCAACATGCTGAACTCAGTAGTTAGTGTGTCTTCTTGTGGCCACTTAATATTCACTCCCAGAAAAATGCCACCCTGAACAGATAGGTGTGGTAGTTGTTTAAATGGCAACTATCACATTGTAAAAATTCCCTTGTATAGATCAGTTAATCAATCCATCAAAGCCTTAGCTGTTGCCCAGTAAATGTCAACGTTGAGTGGAGATTATTATGAAGGAAAAAAAATAAAAATTAATATTTTCTTTGGATTCAGTAATAGTGAATTCACCTCACTTTAATGCACTGGAAAGAGTCCATTTAAGTAATCATTAGAAAGCTTGATTTTAATGCTTAGATGTTAGCTAATGGAGCTTAATCATGCTTTGAACTGGGGCAAAACTGTGACAGGGGCTCAGTTGCTGTGAATGACACTGTATAAATAAAGATGATTACTTTAATGCACTGAGCAAATAATATTTCTCTGAATCTTGGTAGTGGTGAACATGAAGGAAGTCGGCGGATGAAAACAGAATTACTGGTGCAGATGGATGGCTTGGCCCGATCTGATGATCTTGTATTTGTTTTAGCAGCTTCCAATCTGCCATGGTAAGAGATCCAGAGAGTACATTTTGAATACATTTTCATGAGCTTCTAAGCACAGATAAAGATTTTATTTAGACTTCTGCAGGAAAAGCCTTGATATTTGGTTAAAGCATTTAAAGATTAATTTGGAGCTTTTACTTTTAAACTCTTCAATTCTTGCTATTTGTGTCACATGAGAATAATCCATAATAAAGTCAACATATGCTGGTCCTACAGCTGCTAATATTTAAAATGGAGTATTTGAATTTACAGGCAAGTTATTTACTACGTTTAAGCTAAGAAGGGTTTCAGCCTGGAACTCTAAGGTGCTTAAAACATCTGGTGCTTAGAAGGATACTCCATAAATAGGAATGTTGGATTTTATTGGTATGAAATGGGACTTCAAAAAGTTAAGGGGCACAATTCCTCAGTTTTCTTAACATGATTTAGTAGAAGAATAAACAATTTAAGGCTGGAACTAGGGCATTTCATTACTTTGGTTCTCAAACTGGGATAGGATGTGTGTTGGGAACAAGGCAGGCAGGAGAGGGTGAGGGAGGGAGGTAAGATTTGTGGTGTAACAACTCTGGATGCTCGGGAGAGGCCAACATGGCCAATGTTTTTACAGCTGCTGATCCTCACAGCACTGAGGTCTTTCTGGGTGCCCATGTCCCTAAAAGGCACACAGATCTAAATGGGCCTATTTCCATCTCCAATGCAGAGCTAAGAGCTAGGAATCAGAAAAGGAGAAGACAGCAGTCCTGTTTACAGGGAACTTCCAACCATGACTGAGAAATGTTTGGTGTAGTCCAATGGAAGGTATTCCCAGGAATGACACCTGTGTGAACAGTGGATCAGCAGCATTTCAAGTGGCAATACTTGAAATTTGACATTAAAGGCACTTTGTTCATTAAGGTGACACTCACCCAGTTCTGCCCTGTGACAGCCACAGAGCAGGGCACCCAAAACCAGCACTTGCACCCACAAACCACAGGCTTCATTCATGCATTGTTTTTCATGATTAGTGATTTTTGGCTCATTCTTATGGGGTTGCCACAGGGAGAAATGCTGGAAAAGCCTCTCTTCATGACTGGAGGGCTCTGGGCTGTGAGCAGTCTGAGTGACACAGAGTGTGTATCCGCATCTTGCTTTTGACTACTTCAGCTCCTAGTGCATCTTATTGTTTTTGTTTGTTTGGTTTGTTTTTTTATTTTATTTTATATTGTTTAAGACACAATTGCACCTCTCAGTCATGACACACCACCTAATGTTCTCTCACAATGTCTGTGGTAATGTTTTACTCCTCTCCTCAGCTGATCTTTCAGCAGGCCTGTTTGAAAGGCCCAGGGAACAGGAAAAGATAGTTAAACAACAGAAGTGATGTTGGTGCCTGAGAATTGAGGCTCAAAGGTAGTATTTTCCATCAGTCTTATGTGGCCTGTAAGCCTGGCTTGTTGGTGCCGAGAGGCCTCAGTCCTTCAGAGAAGCAGGAGGATGTGGACTCCAATTCATGTGCCAAAATGGCAGCATATTCAGAGGCTTTCATCTGTCTGTGGTTTGCCCAGAGCATTAGGGCTCTTTGAGTAGCAGAATGGCTGTGTGGACACCTAAAATTTGTGTAGAAATTAGGTGTACAAGTGAGGCTGGTTCCTACCCAACACTGTGAATACAGAGCCATCACAGGCTTTTTATCGCCTTAATAGCTGAGTCTGTGTGTTGGTTTGGGGGATTTATGCCTTGGACAAAGTCATGAATTTAAATCAGTACAAAATCCACCCCATTTTGTGTTTCAGTACCTACATGAAAGGAACAGAGCAGAATTCTAATTATGTTCCAGTTATGTAGGAACGTACGGAAAAAGAAATAACCGGACAGTTAAGTTTGAAAGATAATTAATACATTAATAATCCATTTGTATCTTTATGGTTTGTTACTAATACACTGTAAATGTTTATGTTACTGCAGCATCATTGCCCTCTTAGAAGGAGAAACTCTGAGCAGTGCATTGCACCTTTGCATGGACTGAAATTAATCCTGTGAGATAATTATCCATGCAGAGTGATTCCTGCATGTGTCTGCCTTACACAAGCAACAAACTCTTCCTGGGAAGTCATGCAAAAATAAAAGAATTCAGTTTTGAGTGTTTTACACATTTGATTTTGGATCATTTTGTAATACTATAGTGCTAATTTCTGCAAGATGGCTTCTTTGAAACATCTGAAATGACACAGCATTTTTTTTAAGGTCAATCCAAAATTACAAGACTTCTATTTAGTGGGAACTGCCCCAAAGGGAAGCAGACAGTTTGTGTTGGAATGAGGGTGGCAGCTGAGATGTTGTGAAAAGCCAGCTCTCACTTCTGAAAGTCTTACCTGAGAGCTTAGAACTTCCTTCTGGACTTTCCCTCTTTTGGGTAGGTTGAATTTTGCTCTTTCTTAAGCAAATCCAACCTATCAATGTACTGACGAGGTTGTCCGGCAGAAGTGTCCCTATGACAGAGAAAATGCTATAAGAAGTGTCTGAATGTGTGCTTAGAAAGGTGTTTTAGGGGGATGGAAAACTAGTGAAAGTCATGAGCATCTTACACCATCATTGGGCTCACTAGCCTCAAGGAATTTGGGAGTATCTGCCTCCAGAGAGGTCAGCGGGGATTGAACCTCTCTTAAGATCTCAACTATATATTTACAGACTGGTTTTATGAGTAATAGGTGACATTTAGTCCCACTGTCAGACCCAGACCTCAACTCCACAAGAATATTTAATAACAAAGTTTCAGAATACCTAGTGCCACCGTGGGAGGTTTTGGCTTCACAGCACAGCCTTGTGCTCTTGCAAACATTTGGTGTTAAGCTGGATTTCAGGAGATTTGTTTAACTTGGATATTTATTGATCATGGAAAAAATTGGTACCAAGCTGCTTTTAGATGAATGAAAAGAAGCCTAAACAAAGCTCTTTACGCTGTCCTAAGCTGCACTGCAGCTATTGATCTTCGTCTTTAGCCTGTCCTTGCTGCCCAGCCCCGCTTTCGGCTACTTGTCAACAAACTGTTTCTATTGACAAATTACTTGCTGAAATGATTCAGTGTAATTAAATAAAATAAAGGCCTCGTTAGTGAATGAATAAAATGATCCTTAATCATGCAGCTTCCTAATGAATTAGCACATTTAAATCAACTTCCATTGCAGTGCTGCTTTCTCCTCCCTCCCCACCCTCAGGCTGGGTGAAGTTTTGGGGTGGGCTGATAGACTCTTCCCTTCAAACTCAAACCATTCTGTGATCCTGTGATGCCTCCTAATGTTAACCTGTGGGAGTTCTGAAAAGTCACTGACTCTTATGGGTCCTGTAGAACTTTGTGTATCTTTTCATGAGCATCTCTCAATACTTTCATTGGCTGTTGTTGCAGAGAGTATTTTGGTTGGCTCAGTGCTTATTATTCTACTCTGGTTAATGTCACTTAATCTTGCCTAACAAAACAATTTAGCAAATGACCTAAACACTTAAGATAACAAAAATATTATTTCTTTATTTTGCTCTTTAGCCAACAAGCCAGGTCATTGTAACCTTTCCGGATAAATAGAATTACAGAATGGTGTAGGTTGGAATGGACCTTAAAGCTCATCTCATTCCAACCCCCTGCCCTGGGCAGGAACACCTTCCACTATCCCAGGTTGCTCCAAGCCCTGTCCAACCTGGCCTTGGACACTTCCAGGGTTCCAGGGGGAGCCACAGCTTCTCTGGGCAAAATAGAGCAACTTCCTATTTACAGAACATGGATAGAGAACTCATGAAACTGTGATCTTGGGGGGGACCTGAAGCAGGAGGAGTCATGGAAAACTTCATCATTTGGAGGATTTTCAGGATATTTGCAGAGACTGGCTGTGGTTGTCCTTTGCCTACACATGCTTTTCAGAGTACCTGTGTGGGCACCTCTAAAACCCTGAGAACTTTTGCCCTCTGTACACAGAGGATGTTAATGTGGGTAAATAGCTGCAAAGGGGTTTGTCAGCCAGAGCAATTATTTCCAGCCAAATAAGGAAATTTCCATCCAAGAAAAGCAATTTTGATAAGTTGGGCTAAAAAATACATTTGGAAGGTGAGCAGGTGAGTGTGGTTCTTTGTCTGTTCTGGGTGGGACCCTGTGCTATTGCACTGGATGTTGCACTGCATCTGAAACAGCCTAAAAATATCAGTAATAATATCAATGTACTGAGAGCCATTGATGAACAAATTCTGGTATTCACTCCTGCAGCCTTGACTAGAAATCCTGGGGTGGATCTGAGCAAACTCCTATTGTCCTCTGGGTTCCTGTTGATCTGGTTTTCTGATCTTTGCATTCATTGCCCTTGGCTCAGTGCACGTGGAACAAGGTCTCCCGAACCGAGATGGCCTTTCTGGGGAGAGGGACACTGCTGCTCCTGCTGAGCTGAAATCCATCCCGTATATGGAGTTTTGAGAGCCCCCTTTTGGGTTCCTTTATTGTGTGCTATGCCACTGGAAAACATTTGCTCTTAAAAAAGAAGGACAGGTCACCACATGTGACAGAAACAAGCTCTGTCGGTGTGCTACAGATCCGTCTTCAGCTGGCTTTGAGCTGAATTAAGAGGAGTTTCATACAAGAAACTCCATTCATCGCCTGCATGTTGACTTTCCTGGCAAAAATATTTCACCCAGGGAATCGGGAAAGGAAGAGGGAGGTTTATTTAAGTGTATCTACAGTCCCAGGTTGCAGGTACAACCCTCCAACAGCTGGTTCCTTCCACTCAGCCAGCAGGGGTGGAAATGGTGCTTATGGCTCCTGTTCTTCTGTCTGCACAAGACATGTTGAAGTGAGTTTCCACCAGATGAAAGTTTCTTGGCAGGTATGAGGACTGAATTATACTTTAAACTGGAATAATGAGTCTGTAACTGAATGGGGACAGTAGAGAAAGATTGGTACAGAAGCTTTTTCTTATCTTCTTTTTTTTTTTAAGGCAAACCGTATTTATCAGTTTTGATGTTCATAGAATCATAGTTTTTGGCTCACCGACACATTTATCCAGCCTGTCCACCCTTCACAAGATCCTTTTTATAAGGACAATATGTTTTATGACTGTATTGTTTATAATTTGTATAGCAGGAGCACTCTCAGATTAGCATCTTGTTCTGCTGTAATACATGGTCTCACATCCAAGACCTTCAGTCTGGATTTTATACCTACTGAGCATCCCTTACTCAGTAGCAATTAATTAGTCCTGACAGTGCCCTAGACAGCCAATTTGTACTGTCTCCTTAATAGCAGAGGGAGAAAGGGAGAGGTTGTTACTGATGAGACATACAGCAGATGAGCACCAGAGCCAGGGACAGAAACTGCAACTTCTCATTGTTATTGCTAATCCTCAGTGTCACAAGCCAGTGCATCACTGACATGCTGAACAGGAATATACTGGATAATTAACCCTTTTTTTTTAATTTTGGCACAGTTACAGGTGGGGTCTAAAAATGCCAGTCCCTGCAGCGAGGACCTTGCTGTCAAAGCCAGGTTTCCACAACAAGACACGCTGAGATGTTCCCTCTCCCCCTTTGCTCGCAGGGAGTTGGACTCTGCCATGCTGCGGCGGCTGGAGAAGAGGATTCTGGTGGACCTGCCCAGTAAAGAGGCCCGGCAGGTGATGATCCAGCACTGGCTGCCCCCTGTGAGCAACAGCGGGGGTGTGAAGCTGAGGACGGATCTGGATTACAGCTTGCTGAGCCAGGTGGGAAGCACTGTGACAGGGACAGTGCATATCTGGTGCTGGAGGCATTTCTGGGCCAGAACTGTGAACAAGGGTTGGGGCAGCACTTTGGTGTGTGGCAGCTGTGACACACAGAGCTGGGCAAGGACCTCAGCTCAGTCTGAGGCTCCAAAGGGAGGACACGGCAGGCCACGGTGCTGAGCGTGTCAAAGGCACGTGGAAATCACTGGTTTCACACAGCTCTGCCTGCAAGATGGTGTATTCTGGTCTTCTCTTTTGGGCCAACTTTTCAGCCTTAAATACAGGGAGACTTCCAGCAACAGCACATTTTATCACTGTTCTCACCAAGCTGGGAGCACTTCCAATTCATTGGGGTAATGAACAGTTAATTGTGTAGGGAAGGTTTGTCACTGCTCCACTGCTGTGGGAGAAAAGAGCATTCAACAGTGAAAAGATTCACTAGATACACAGGCTCTCTTCATTTAGCCCTTTGTCACATCCTGAATTCTTTGGACCTAAAATCACAGAATCCTCGAATGCTTTGGGTTGGAAGGGACCTTAAAGATCACCTAGTTCCAACTCCGTGCCATGAGCAGAGATGCCGTGCACTAGACCAGTTTGCACAAGGACTTAATGCCTAAATATTTTACAGTTTGCCCAGCTGACTCATTTTACATCTGTTCACAGAGAAATACTGCTCAGTTTAGGGGGTTTGTAAATCCTAATAAGGAAATACAGTTATTTTGTTAACAGGAAAGATGGGGATGGACATAGAAAGGTGGGTTTTATTTGACCTACAGAAAACTGGGGTTTAAAGAGAAAACACTCAGTATTTTCCTTGCTCCTACAAGGAAATTTTGCCCTTTTTGTGGGCATTCAAAAGAAGAATGAGCAACATAAATTGAAGAGGAAATTATACACATAAAAATAGATTGGGAGGGAGGGGTGTCTGTAGGTATACATATACAGGTGTTTGAGACAGCAATAGACTTCACAAATATTTTCTATAAATACATATACAAATATATGCCCGTAAATGCCATTCCTGTCCAATTTGTGAGTTGTAATGCATCATTCTGATCCCATCACAGGAAACAGGTGGATACTCTGGCTCAGACATCAAACTCGTGTGCAAGGAAGCAGCCATGAGACCAGTGAGGAAAATATTTGATGCTCTTGAAAATCACCAGCCAGGTACCTCAGCTCTGAGCAGAGAATGTGAACTGGCAAATGCTGATCTCCTGCTGTAACTCTAGGAACAATCATGTTAACCCCAGCAGGTGGAGCTGTGATATCTGCCTGGAAAAGTTCTAAACTCTACAGATCTAAAACATCTAAATTTCTGAAAATCAGGTCTTCTTTTAAATCTGTCAGTATCTGTTCTCTCTGCATAAATACAGTTTTATTCTTCATCCGACTACATTTATCCTGTTGTTTCCGTATATTGAGTGTTGCATTAGGCAGGGACATAAAAGAATGTCTTCTGATAATGATTGGTATTTATTCAATTCTCTTCTCTTCAGGTAACAGTAAGCTGCCCGTGATCCAACTGGACACGATCACAACAGCTGATTTCCTGGATGTGATTGCCCACACCAAGCCATCAGCAAAGAATCTAAGTCGGAAGTACATGGCTTGGCAGAGGGAATTTGAGTCAGTTTGACAGAAAACAACCCTGAAACTTTCAAGACTTCCGAAGTGGCATGTTCTTGCTCCAAAGGATCAGGTGGTGACGGGGAAGGAAATGCTGTTGTCTCAGGGAAGAGAAAGCAGTGACAAGTGTCAGAGGGAAGTCTTTACTTCCAAAATTTAAGGGTGGGTGGAAGAGTGGTTATTCTTTATTAGTCTTTATGACTATTCAAAAAACATTCTTCATGGAATTAATGTAATGGCACATCCTATGCAACAAAGCCCCCAGCCTTAATTTTATGAACAAAGACTCAAAAGATTGATTGCTTCTCAGTCTTTATTCATGACAGCTGCATACAGGTTTGAGGTAGAACTGGAGCACAAAGCTTAAGAACATTTAGACAGTTAGTGTAACTCCCCATTCCCAAGACTCACTAGAGCATCACAGTCAGTGTAGCTGAGACCTGCACCCTTCTTAATGAAAAATGAAACGGGTTTTCAGTGAACTTTAGCAAGGCTTTGTAGGTAAGGTTAATCTGTCACCGTTTTCAGCTGATTTCAAAGCCTTGATGTGCCAAGTGTGTTACTTTCCTGTTGGTTTGGAGCACTTCCAAGGTGGAAAAGGCAAGGAATTAAGAGGGTGACTACAGAAAATCAGCAAGTTTGGGCTAATTAACTAGAAACTGGGTTACCCCCTGGTAACCAGGGTTACCCCCGGGTTCGCAGCCAGCCAAAAAGTCATAGAATCCCAAGTGGCTCAGGTTGGAAGGGACCACAACGGGTCACCTGGTCCCACCTCCCTGTTCCAGCAGGGCCATCCCAGAGCACATGGCACAGGATTGTGTCCAGATGGTTCTGGGATGTCTCCAGTGAGAGAGACACCACATCTGTTCAATGCTCATTCACTGCACAGCAAAGTTCTTCCTCATGTTCAGGTGGAACATCCTGGGCCTTGCGCCTGTTCCTCTTGTCCCATTGCTGGACACCCCGAGCAGAGCCTCGTCCGTCCTCTGCCCCCTCCCTGCAGACACTGACAGACATTAGTGAGGGCCCCTCTCAGTGTCTTTTCTTGAGGCTGAACAGCCCCAGCTCCCTCAGCCTTTTGTCCTCAGAGAGACACTCCAGTCCCTTCATCACCTGTGTCACCCTCCACTGGACCCAGTGGAGTTTTGCAGAGTCTTTGCAGTGCAGTGTTAAATACCAGCCACGCTGGAGACTGTTCTTGCACACACAGCCAGGTGAGCAGTCAGCACTGCCAGGTGTCCTGCACTCTTTGCACCAGCAATTCTAACGAGTCACTCTGTCAGGTATCATCGCTGCCCTTCTCCTACCCTCCTTCTTCCTTGGCAAAACACTTCCCCTCTTTGCACTTCTTCCAGTGTTTTCCTTGGGCTTACATGCATCTGCATACCTAGTACTGGGGTTGTGCATGCTTTCCAGCATGTCCCAGGAACTCTGAGGCACTGACAGTCCCTTTTAGTTCCAACATCACTCACATCAGAAGTCTCCACAGGAAATGTCTTCACAGGATTTTGCTTATAGCTCTCCCACCTCCTGAACCTGACTGACCCCAGGCCACAGACCTCCCTTACATCCTCCAAGCAGAAACAGGCTCAGAATTCCTGGCACAAAATGTGTGTATTTATCCAAAACTGTACATGACAGTGTGCAAGGGCACACAGTATCTAAAGATGGCTTTTCTGAGGGCTCTCTGCTCCCAGGTAAGGAGTGACACCAGGAGAGGAAACAGCCTCAAGCTGTGCCAGAGGAGGTTCAGGATATTTGGAATAATTTCTTCACTGAAAGGGCTGTCCAGCCCTGGCCCAGCTGCCCAGGGCAGTGGTGGAGTCCCCATCCCTGGAGGGATTTAAAAGCCCTGTGGATGTGGCACCTGGGGACATGGGTGAGTGGTGGCCTTGGCAGTGCTGGGGAATGGTTGGACTTGATGATCTTAAAGGGCTTTTCAAACCTAAATAATTCTGGGTTTCTACTTCAAAATCCATCAACAAGTTCTGTCTGTGACAGAGATTAAATCTGAATGTAGTAACTACCCACCAAGTGAGGCTGTGGAGAGACGCTGTCACGTGTCAGAAAATTCATTCATCACGATGATTTTGTTTAACAAGAACGAGCATGGCTCATTAACACAAAACTGTATTTTCAATAAGGTTAATACTCCAGTAATGCATAATTACAATCTAATAATTTAACACTCAGGAGCACTGTAAAACAACTGTAAAGGACTTTGATTATTACAGTTTGCAAATGGACCAGAAAAGCCATTTACCATCATTACAAAGTTGGTTCATATTGCGGGATGTAGAGCATAGGAAAAGCATTGCATGCTACAGAATTAAATTTCATTTTACAGCTCTGCTAACCAACTGTAAAAACTGCAATGTGTCCCCATGGCTTGTGAAGGATTTTTCCCCTAGCATTAAAAAGAAACAAAAAAATCCCCAACAACAGAGAAATTTTGCAACTGTAGCACTAATAGGACCCTGCTGAAGACTAATTTTAAAAAGTCACAGTCTCTGAGGCATTTAATACCAGAGTTTTGTTTCTGTATCATTCTTTTTAATAACAGCATCTAATTAAAACATCTGTAAAATGCTGACAGTTCTTAATTTTATGTAAAATTTGAAAAACAAAGAACACGATCTGCTGTAATGAGAGGAAAGACAGCCACAATAGTTATTATTAAGCAGTAGTGGTATTTTAATTTAAAAGTCACATCTAAATGTGCACAATCTCTACCTTTAAGTAAGAGCTAAGTGAAATCACTACAGGCCAACTAAGGCTCTGTTAGTGTTGGTATTTTCAGTGCATGTTTTCAGAATAAGTGTCACTTATTCTGCAGAAAGTGACACTTTCCAGACAGGGCTTTTCGTCAGGTGTTTCCTGAAAACTGAAGATGAGCAGAACTCTGCCACACTCCCTGTGTGTGGTGACTGTGCTGGGCCCACACACATCCTCTGCCCCTCACACCACGGGCAGGTTTCTGATGCCACACATGCAGCGATTGATCTCGGGACCTTAATTTTTGAAGTAAGAATGAAGGAATTATGTGAAGCAGATGGTTCTCCAAACCAACTACTCCCTTTCTCACAGCATACTCTTTAGGATGTGTTCCACTGCCTCTGGGAAGCTCTCACAGGTTAAGTAGGGAGCCGGGTTGATTTTGTCTTCATCTGCTGGTCGATATTTACCTGTAACAGATTAACAAAATGATCCATTTACCAAGCTCCTCTGAGTATCCTTTTTTTTTCCCCCCTGAAAATTGGAGCCTCCTCAAATCAGTACCAACCAGGTAGGAGGAATGTCCATCTGAGGTTCTGCTGCAACAAACATCCCACAAGGCTTCCTCTAAACATACACTGAAGATTCCTCCAGAGGCAGCTCTGGCTCTAAATTACTGTTACTTATGCACTGGTTCACAGTGCAGTACTGGCATTGTTCTCTTGCTGACTTCATATGTCCATGTTGAAGGTTCCTGAAATATTACTGTTATTTTCACTTTTATAGAATCACAGAATCCCAGAATGGTTTGGGTTGGAAGAGACCTCAACGCTCATCTTGTTCTTCATCTTGTCCCTGTCATGGGCAGGGACACCTTCCACTATCCCAGGCTGCTCCAAGCCCAGTCCAACCTGGCCTTGGACACTCCCAGGGATGGGGCAGCCACAGCTTCTCTGGGCAACCTGTGCCAGGGCCTCACCTTCCTCACAGCCAAGAATTTCTTCCTTGTATCTCTAACCTGAATTTAATCTTTTTCAGTTTGAACCTGTTATTCCTTGTTCTATCACCACAGAGCCTCTCCGAAGACTCTTCCGAGGGACAGCAGGATCACTGCCTTTCATGTTCAACATAACAGTGTAGCATGAGCAGCTGCCACCTCAAAAAAGCCTCACCCAGTCCATGGTACCATCAGTAACACCGTCAGTCCCTTCAGGTTCCTCTTTTATCCAAAGCAAATTTATGCTTATAATGACCACTGTAATTCCTAGGTGAGCTGTTACAAAGCACCAGGGCTGGCTCCAGGGCTCTCTGTGCCTTCACTCTGGGCCCAGGGGCTGCCAGTACCCAGAGGGAGATCATTGAAAGCATCACTGTGTCCCAAAATGACTGGTACATACACTACTTACCTGTCCTTACCAAAATCCCGCGCATGCCCGCGTCCTGGGCACCACCAACATCATCCCTGCAGTCCTGGGGCAGAACAGAGAGCAACTGGTTGGTGGGCATGGACACTTCCAGAACAATTTCTGCTGAGCCCATCACTTAAAAGCAGCAACATGGAATCGAAATCTTTTAGCTGCCTGTCAGCGGAACTGTTACAGGAGTGGTTTCCTGAGTGCTTTTTGCCTCATCAAACAGTGACTTAAATGAGAGAACCCACTCCAGGTATTACCCATTAAATCCTCTGAGTCTAAGACTGTCAAGTCCAACCATTCCCCAGCACTGCCAAGGCCACCACTCACCCATGTCCCCAAGTGCCACGTCCACACGGCTTTTAAATCCCTCCAGGGATGGGGACTCCAACACTGCCCTTGGCAGCTGGGCCAGGGTTGGACAACAATTTCCATGAAGAAATTTTCCCCATATCCAGCCTAAACCTCCCCTGGCACAGCTTGAGGCTGTTTCCTCTCGTCCTGTCCCTTGTTCCCTGGGAGCAGAGTCTGATCCTACCAGCTGCCCCCTCCTGTCAGAGAGCTGCAGAGCCAGAAGGTCCCCCCTGAGCCTCCTTTTCTCCAGGCTGAGCCCCCCCAGCTCCCTCAGCCGCTCCTGCTGCTCCAGCCCCTTCCCAGCTCCGTTCCCTTCCCTGGGCACACAAAGGGGTGATTCCAGAGGGTGGAACCATCCCTTTGCAAGCAGTGTGCACAGTGGAGATGAGCACTGTGTCCGCGGGCAGGTGATGAAGGTGTTGGTCCCCACGTACATCTCCAATCATGACGGCCTCCTCTGGGGCACAGCCAGTCCCCCTCAGGGCTTCCAGGAAGAAGGTTTTCTCTGGCTTCCCCACCACTGTCGCTTTGGTGTCTGTCGCGTATTCCAGCCCTGTCACAAAAGGCCCAGGTCCGAGAGACAACCCATCTTTCTTCTTGAAATACCTGGCTTTATGGATTGCTATAAGAGGAGCCCCATCCAAAATCAACCTAAAGAACGAATCAAGAAAAAAGTACACAATGTTAAAGAAGTTATATTTACAGCTGAAGGCCTCAATGGCTTTCACAGAAAGGTTTGGCTCGGAAGGTGTTGGAGCAGGAAGGGACCTTAAACCTCATCTTGTTCCATCCCCTGCCATGGGCAGGGGCACCTTCCACTATCCCAGGTTGCTCCAAGCCCCATCCAACCCAGCCTTGGATGCTTCAAGGGATGGGGCAGCCACAGCTTCCCTGGGAAACCTGTGCCAGGGCCTCACCACCCTCACAGGGAAGAATTTCTTACACGTACAGGATAAATCATTTGACCTTAACTTTGTATTGTAACATTGAAGGAAATACAGTAACAAGTTACATAACCCAAAAAGCTATTTGATATATTCATGTCCCACTGAATTCCCCAGTTAACAGTGCTGCTACTGAGCCTGTCAGGAACAAGGCTAGATTGGAGCTCCTTGCTCTTCCTCACATCAGACACAGCAGCTCCCTGCCCTGCAGGGAAGGGCAGCCTGTGTAGCTGTTCCTGCACTGCAGGAACCCTCCTGGACCAAGCACAGCCATGTTACTGCAGTTGTCCCCTCCCCACATTTCAGTGCAACAAGAGCCCTTCAGACAGCATCTGTAAAAGCTGATATAATGACTGCCAAATGCTTCCCCTTCCACACTAATGCCTTCTCCTGGTACTGCAGGTCATTCCAGTCTTTATCACAATATGGAGGAGTAAGGAGCAAAGCTGGGGGATAGGGGAGAAACACTGGCTGTTATCCTCAGGGCAGAAAGGAGGATTCCTTTCTCTCTTAACCCCACATGATTTACAAAACAAAACAAAACAAAACAAAAAAAGCCTTTAAGAAAACAAACAAAATCCTTGCTGTGCCCCCATTGCTTGAGGCTGACTGAGGTGAGCTGGATGCTCCTGGAGGAGGTCTGCTCCTTCCTGCCTGCTTGCAGAGCAGCCTGGCTACTCTGAGCAGTGCATAAATGAAAACACTTCATTATCACAAAACACCTCTGTCAAATCAATGCATTCCAAAGCAAGCTCAAACAGAAGAGAGCTGGTGTGTGCTATCTGTGAGCAGACAGACACTGTTCACGATGGGAGGATGCCTCTAGGACATGGGAGAATTTAATTTGACAGCAGCACCACGACCACTACATCCAGCAGTTTGCAGCGAAGATCTCATCTGAGAGAATTCTTTTAAACGTGGCATCAAAATCCCATGTATACAAAAAGAGAAATTTAGTCTCAGTCATTTCAAATGGTGCCTGGAGAACGGCCTTACTCTGTGCACCTCGTCTGGGGACTCGTGTTGGGTTAGATTTACCTAATGCTGGGTATCAGTAGAATAGCTGCCTTCCAGGTAATTAGTCAGCCTGGGCTCTTCACAGCCAGTGCAGAGGAAAATGCTCTTCTAGGACACAGTTCAACTGTCCTATTTTGAGCACTACTAGGGGGAAAAAGCCTTACAAGTGCCTCCTTCTCCCTCCAGAGCCCAGGCACCTGCACTGGAAATACCTCCATTTAATCAGATTCCCTTCAAAGTTTTGCAATCCCAGTGCAATTCCACTTGCAATGCAAATCCCAACTGACTGAATCACCTGATCAGTAAAGAAGAAGGAATATGGACATGGCATGAGGCTCAGTGAGAAGAGAATGTGGCCAGTGGTTAGTATTTCCATCAGGCCAAAAAGAACTGACACCAGCAAAAGTTTACCCTCGATAGAGGACAGGGGAAAACACCCAGAACAAATCAGTGAGTTGTTACAGACCAGACAAAGCCAGTCCCATGGCCTCTGCAAAGCCTGAAACACAGGAAAACACCAGGCAGAGCCAGGACAGGTTCACAGAGGATAACATCTTCCTCCAGGCAGACAAGCCAGGAGTGGCTGGGAATGTGTTTGCACAAGGCAAGGGGAGCTGAAGGACTCAGCCTTGCCCAACTCTCAGCCCCACCACCCAGGCAGTGCTGGGTACAGGGTGCTCAGGCAGCACACCCACTGTTACCCCCTGAATACCTCTCCCATGGGCACCAAGGCCATGCTACACCCACTGCCCTCTGCAGGGGACTGGATTGGGCCCTCAGCACTTTCCTTCATCACCAGAGCTAGTGTCCAATTCTGTGCTTAATGCATAAATCCCAAATCCAGCCTGGGACAACCTTGCCTACCCCCACAGGGCCAGTTCCAATGGCATTCTCACATAATCTGGGAGCCTGGAACCCTTAAGAGACTCTCTATGCCACCACTGGTCTCTTGTTTTCAATGCCCTGATCTCCAGCCCCAGGCAGCAAATGGACATGATTCAACAACTGATACACTCAGGACAGAAGTATCAATAAATGAAACGATGTAAGCCCCGGGACACAGAAGGGGTTGAGCTCATGCAGTTGTGAAATTGGAGTCCACTCACGACTGCACTGTAAAACTCCAAAATCAATGCCTTTGGCAACATGCACTAATGAGGCAGAGGCAGTCTGGGCCAGTATGTGTTGTTATGACATACATAATTGGCAGCAGACAAGCACAGCACTGGCCTCCTACCCCAAGGAACCTCCCTAAGATACTGGTCAGGAGTAGTTCATACTCTCTTTTCAGATTTTGTGGTTGTAAGGACAGATTAAAGTGCTTGAGATCAGCGTTTTGACCAGATTTCAAGCTGCAAAACTGTGTGGTAGCCACCAACCCATGAGCAAAGAGTGGCAAGGGCTCATCACATCCATCACCCAGGGCTACACTCAGCAACCGGCTCACGCTCCAGTCTCTTCAAGCTGAAGGTTTTTGGAGTTAAAAATCAAGAGTGTGGCATCAAGCTAGAACCAGAGAGAAGGAAACAAGGCTTTGCACACACAACTGCAGGCGTGGCTCATGGATGATGACAAGCAAATTTAGTCTGATTTACCCTTTAGTCTATGGACAAAACGAAGAGTTTTAAAAAATAAGACACACTGGATCAGCTCCATAGTTCACCTCACCTTGCCCATGTTGTGCTGACCACCCCTGAACAAAAGGTGATTCAGAAGATATTGCTGGATATCCTGCATTATGTGGGTAAGGAATAATCTTTGCACTAAACACTGGATTTCATTGCCTATAATATTTGGGATCTGAAGGCTGGGCTTTGAACATGGAAGCCATTTCTCCTCTTGGACAAGAGGAAACGGCCTCAAGCTGTGCCAGGGGAGGTTCAGGTTGGACATGAGGAGGAATTCCTTCCTGGAAGGGGCAGTCAGGCATTGGAGGGGGCTGCCCAGGGTGGTGGTGGAGTCCCCATCCCTGGAGGTGTCCAAGGAACACCCAGACACGGCACTTGGAGCTCTGGGTTGAGGGAGAAGGTGGGGATCAGGGGACTCGGTGATCTTAGGGGGCTTTTCTATCCTATCTGATTCTGTGATTCTATGATTGCTTCCCCACATCCTTGCTTTTCTGTATTTCCTCTTGAGGCATTGCTAACTTTTCCCCCTCCCAGTCAAAATGGGTGACTGTACTTCTGCAGTTTATTTTCAGACTGAAAGCTGTAAAAATGAGGTTCTGCCCTGCCTGAAGCTCGTGGTGACAGCCCCAAATCCACCAGCATCCAGCATGAGTGGGTCTCTCACACCCTGCACAACAGTGATATTCCTACCACCCTCTTCTTCTCACAGAAGGAATTCCTCGCACATGTAGAGGTTCAGAGCCCAGCACAAGACAGCCACCACCCAAAAACCACAAGAGGCTGCCTTACCGAAATGCCCTGTTCATCATCTCGTAGTGGAAGTGCTCAGGAGCCAGTCCCACCACCACTGCATTGGGGTCATCAGTGCCTATCCCTGGAAAACCAGAACACGACTCTGAGTGAGCAGAATTTAATTCACACTTAGCAGCACACAGTCAGCAAGCACATTTAATCTCTTTACAGCAAAAATGAGTGTTTTCAGACACAGAGTATCAAAGAGACTAGTTTTTATATCTTTTAAGAATTGTGGAAAAGGTTTTGGTCTATCCAGACTCCGCAATCCTCCAGGATCAACACAGCTCTGGAGCTGAACAGTCTTAAAAACAACTGTTGAACGATCCTCTCAGGCCTCCCCTCAAATGCAGCAGACCACACAAATCCCTCTTTTAACTGAATGATGTTATTTGAGTCTGTCATTTGAGAACCCCTCTCTACATATATTTATCTGCTTTGTAAGACAAGCAAAGCAGGAAGACTAGTAAATTTCACCCAGTTTTTCTATTCCCTTTTGTCCCAGAAAACTTCACTGAGGGTCTAAAACCTGTTGTTCCAATATCAAATTATTTATTTGCTGTCTGGTTGTGACAGTAAAGATGGTACTGCAGCATGGCCTAGAAGTTGTTACTCAAGATTAGTGTGGGCTGTTCTGGAAGGTCTTTTTTTTTTTAATGTGGATTTACTGCCCATGAGAACAGCCCCTTTGTCCTGCACTGCTCCTGAGAAGCAGGGCTGGTTTTGCATGGCAGCACTATCTCTGAACAGAGCCAGGAATGGAAGCAGAGCAGCATGAACAGGAGAAACAGTTTCATTAATGACACATCATCAGCTGCATCCTGCACTTGCTGTGGTTTTTTTTCCACCTTCAAACATACCAGAGTTGCCACGTGGGTCTATGACACCAGAAGCACCTGGGTCCTTTAACCAAGAGTGGATTACACTCATCCATCTGTGACCAACTTTGTAGAGAGACTGGCCAAGAATAGCAGCCAACAACAGGAATTTGCAGCATTCTGCACTGTACTTAAATGTTTCAAGAGCAGCACTGAATGTGAGCCAAACCCCTTGCAGCACAAGGAAACAAACCAATCCAACTCCAGACCCATGCAACACCAGTGTACCCAAATCATGTCTCCATCTGTGCCATCTTTTACAAAATTAGCATCAGGGACTGCAAAACTGACGGAGAGGTCCCCAAAACCACGGAGATTAAACTGATTTAAACACTGCCAGCAAAACACTGCTGTCTCTGCTGTTTCTTACTTACTTCCTGAGAACACAAACACAAGAGTATTGCTGGGGGCATATTTCTCTGGATACGATGTTAGGTAGATCAGATTATCAGGTTTCACTGCTCACAGGGCCTGCAGAGGCTCTTCCCCTGAACACTATCTGGAGATTACTGACTATGGCACTAAAATTTAACAGGAAATTTCTAGATCCTAGCAAGATTAGAACCTACTGAAATTATGCAGCCAGAGGGATTTCAGTTTGGTAAGACAAGGGGCAAGGAGCAGTGATAAGCCATCCACATTTCTGCCACCTAGACCTTAAATGAAAAATTGAATATACAGTTTTTCAACTCTGAGTGTGTTAAAAACACAGGTATCTTCACTACTCTAGAAACAATGACGTGGGTCTAACTTCAGGCCCCTGCCAGACATATGAAAACGTACCATCTTCTACTTCCCTTACTGCTGAGGGTGGGAAATGAGAACACCTGGAAGCAAAGAAGGTTTCAACCAGGTCTTCAGAAATGACAATCAGAGAGACGTAGAGGTGGTGAACCTCCTGCCACCAGTGAAGGTATCCAAGCACATGGGGTGAGACCCAGATGGTCAATACAAGATAAGCAACAATGACCACCAGGAGATTTTGCGTCTAATAATCATCTGTGAAGAGAGAAACCGCCTCCTGCATGGCCTACACACTGGTTTTTCAGCTCTTTACAAGAAAAGCCTCTGTTGGAAATCAGGTATTGCACAACCTGACACATCCTTGCTATAAAAAATCCCAGCACTGGTAGGTACAATAAATCTCCAATAACCTTCTGCTATTACTTTTTTTCTTTTTTTTTTTACACTGGAAATTAATGGAAAGTATTGAGTTTTACCCAAATGACCCTGAGATAAGCTCAGTTGTTTAGAGCATGGTGCTAACACCACCAAGGCTTGGGTTTGATTCCTGTGTGGGCCACTCATTTAAGAGCTGGACTCGATGATCTTTGTGGGTCCAACTCAGAATATTCTGTGATTCTATTTGGAGGCCTTGGTTGCCATTTCCACTGCTCCTTCAAGAAGCTATGACTTCAGGCTGTTTAATTTAAAAGGAATACAGGTCTGTGCATGACAGACAGCGCTCTATTTCCTTAGCTGTTCCCTCATTTCCCCCATTCAGTTCGGCGAGCCCCTCACCTGTGAAGTCAGGCAGGGCCTTGTCGTCCACCAGGAGCAGAGGCCGCACGTGTTTCTGCTCCAGGAGGTTCCTGGCTGCTGTCAGGGATGTGAAGATCTCGTTCTCTGCAATGTCAAAGCCCAGCCCTCTCAGCCTCTCCAGCAGGTCCCTCTTGCTCTCCTTGGTTGTGTTGGTCACAAACCGGATGGTGACAGGGGCACTGCGCAGCCTGTGGGGGGAACAGCACACCCAGAGTGGGCAGCAATCTTTCTGTTTGCACACTCATACTTCTCTGTGGGGCTAAAAAAGTACCTAAAGTACTTGTACTTCTCTGTGGGGCTAAAATAGTACCTGAAGTACTTGTACTTCTCTGTGGGGCTAAAAGTATCTGTGGCCGCAGAGGAAAACACCAGAGCACTGGTGCCATACAAGAACTTCTGTGGGCTGGAGGGCACCGTGAAAGACAGCAAGAATTACAGCTACCAGAGCAAAACCAAGTCTTCCCCCACCTCCTCTTCCCCTTCTCCCATCAAAAATTCCAGAGGAAAGAGGTGATTCCAAGCTCCACCTTCACAGCGATAGCAAACACATCTATGGTCAACAACTAGTTTGAAAAGCCTTTTAATTCAAACTAGATAATAAATAAACCAAAACCCCCACGTTTTTGATCAACAGCACTCTGAACCAGAAATAAACAAACCAAAGAAGCTTGCTGCTAAATTAATACACTGAACTCCACGTGGTGGCTGAATTCCTGGGAGCTGTGGCTCACTCTGAGGTGGAGGATGCTCCAGGAACCTGTGTTACCTTGATGGTGGTTTTATGTCAGCTTTTGCAGCCATTTCTCCCCTTCCTGAGGAACACCAGGTCCACATAAACCCACGTTACTGCCCTGCGCTGACAGTACATGCTACCAAACAATCAAATAATTTTAAGTGACAGTTTCAACAGCATTCCCTTTAATTATTCCCCCACTATCACTTTCTGTGTTGCTATAGGAACAAACACTGGCACCAGGACTGCATGGAGAACATCAGAATAACGTTGGTCAGTGCTGGAGACCTTGCCTGCACCTGCCACTTCCTTCTCTTGTTTGCCAGATACACTGACCCTGCACAGGTATGAACTGCTGAAAAAGTCCCCTGGCTGACAATAAAATAAAAATTTATACTATTTTTTCCTGTGGACCTCAGCACTCACAAGAAACACTAGAAGTGGCATCTCTCCATCTGTTCCAATGCCAGTCATTCCAGCTACTCTTTAGGAAGGACAGTGACATGAAATAGCAGAAAAGAACATGAGAAAATAATTTTTTTCAAACCTCTAAGGAAAAAGACTGGAATCTTAAGGTGTCCTCCCTCATTCACCACAACAGCATATATCACTTTGTGGCTTTTCCTCACCCACTGCAACACGTCTTCTTGAGGAAAACATTGTCATAACACACTACAAATATTCCTGGGATTGTGTATCCTATTTCACCACTGACTTGGTCAGGTTTTAAATCATTTTGCTATGCCTCAGTTTCTTTAGGCACCCTTTCATCACAAGAACAAGAGGTATTTAATTCTCTTTTTTATCAATATATTGAAATTCCTACAAAAGATGATGAGCTGTATTATCTAACCTTTCTCAAGCCAAAAAATTACTAGGTTGTTTACCTAGAAGAAAGAAACTTTAAAAATAATAATAATAAAGAAAAGTCTTGTCTGAATGAAATGAGAACTCTGTAGAGCTTGCCTTGCTCACTAGGCCAAGCTTTTCTGCTATTCCATTTTAGCTCAGCACAAATCTAAGGGCTCTGACACCAGATCAGGCTCCTATAGTTACACAAAGCCTGGAGGAACAGCTCAGCTAAGTGATTTTGTGTAAGTGGGGTAATTCAGGCAAACTCAACTACTCTCCACTTTGGCTAACACTGTAGTCATAGGTGAATCAGCAGAAACACCTTGAACACTGAGTTTTTTCTACCTGGATAAGGCCCAGAAAACACACAGAGAGCCACTCAGGAAAGCTGAATTTTCTGAGTTGACTTGGTATTAACGCAGGTGTAAATAAAAGCAGAATTTGGCCAAGTCCCTGCTCACCACAACAGCGTGAAAAAGTCAGAGGCTCCAGGCTCACCTAGGGAAGAGACTTTGTGCAAACAGCACTGACACAACCTGCCAGAGGAAATTAAAAAACAAAACAAAACCAGGAAAACAAGAGGTAAAACTTGCCTTTTGAGAGCCTCCTGGGCGCCTGGCACAGCCGAGTCCCCCACGTGAAGTGTTCCATTGAGATCAACCAGGACGGCTTTGAGCGCCCGCCGCGCTGCCATCGCCCCTCCCCTGGGACACGGGGAAACAAATGAAACCACAAACTGGCTCAGAGACAATGGGCAATAAAAACAAGGAGCTCAGTTAAGCGCCTCATTTGTGCCAAGCCCGGTATTACTCACAACATTACTCGCAGCACTAAATGGGCCCCTTTAGACTGGGGGGAAATAAGAGGCAGCGTTTAAAAACAAACAAACAAACAAACAAACAAAAAAACCCCAACATAATTGATGGGGGTGTGTTTTTTTTCTCCCAAAGACTCTATATATGGAAATCAGGTGCTGTTTGGTTTTTTTAAAGTGCCTTTATTTGCGCGTCAAAAGGGAAACAACAGAAAAAAAAAATTCTCTGAACTGCTCAAGAGTGTTGGGAAGAGGATCATTAGGTCTGGTATTGCTGGTTCAAGGCCTCAGCAAGCACATTTCAGCAAGTCCCACCTACGCCCAGCAGCACTGCTGAAGTGAAAATAAATACCCAGTGCTCTGGCTGTAAAGCTCAAAATGCTCCACAGAAGTGGATATTGTTAATTTTTATTTTCGTAAGCAAGAAAGAGGGTGATCCAGCCCAAACCACGGCTTGGGAGCCCTGACTTTGAGGCTGTTTGGTGGTGACAGGCTGGAACTTGCAGGTTGCTAGACCCATCAGCATGATCAAGTCCAACTCCTGGCCCTTCACAGGACACCCCAAGAATGATTTATTCTTCTATTATTATTATTATTATTATTGGCATTATCATTATTTAATATAATTTAGTATTATTTTATCTTTTACCTTCAATTATTATTAATATTATTAGTAATAGTTATTATTTTATTATATTTTCAATTTACTGTTATTTTATTATCTTTTACCCTAGATCTCCATGGGTTCTCCTATTCAAAAAGGGCATTTATCTAGAAAATACGCAAGTCTTCTGCAGAGTCAGTTTTCAGCACAGCCTAATTTTAAGGACACTCATGGCCTGGCAAGGAAGTCCCAAAAAAACACTCCAGAACCTCAGGTTTTCATAATCACAGCCCTACAAAAACTCACCTGGTCAGGACAAAGGGACCCCCTCAAGCCCAGCTCCCACCTGATCTCAGGGCTCGTGGATACCCAGCACCCCAAAGGACTGGTCCCTGTTCTGTCAAAGGAGACACCCAGGCAGGTTTTTTTACAGTGAGCTTCTGGGTCACACAAAAAGGTACAAAAGACTCAGCCCACAATAAGACCCAGCATTTGAAGGGCAAAGGCACTCAGGAAGCAAACAGCAAATCACCTGGATAAAACTCAGTCTCCGGAAACAACTCTTTCTCCCCATGTGAGCTGCAAGTGCTGCCCTTTTGCTCCAAAAGCAAGTCCTGCTGAGCTGTTTCTTAGAAAATGTCCAATAGAGACACACACACTCCTGTCCATTAGGCAACAGCAACTATAGGAAAGGCTGAGAGAACTGGGATTGTTCAGCTCCCAGAGGAGCTTCGGCATGACCTAACTGTGGCCCCTTCCAGTGCCTGGAGGAAACCAAGAAACAAGGAGAGAGACTATTTACAAGGGCCTGGAGGGACAAGATAAGTGGGATGGCTTCCCACTGTCAAAGGGCACGGTTAGATGGGATATTGGGAAGGAATTCCTGGCTGGGAAGGTGGTGAGGCCCTGGCACAGGTTGCCCAAAGAAGCTGTGGCTGCCCCTGGATCCCTGGAAGTGTCCAAGGCCTGGCTGGACAGGACTTGGAGCAACCTGGGCTGGTGGAAGGTGTCCCTGCCCATGGCAGGGGGTGGAACTGGATGAACTTCAGGATCCCTTCCAACCCAAACGATTCCATGAATCCGTGACCTGTCACCACTAGCAAGGGATCATGATTTTTATGCTGAGCTGTTTTGCTTACAGACAACATGTAACATGTTTGTTCTCCTAAAACACGCACGGAATAGTCACCACCATGGTTAGAACCTGCCTGAATAAATTTAAATTTTCCTCAGTTTCATCTTTGCAGACAGTTTCATCAATGATCATGTCCAGCTGATGTCCCAGCTACAAGACACACACATACAAACACACACACACACACACACACTCAGAGAAAACTTGAGACCTTACTTTCATTTTTCTTGCTCATCCTCTGCAGTAAGAAAATAAATGGAAATGCCTATTTTACAGTATTCTCCGTTGCTACAAAAGGCCAGAGCTAAACGCTTATGACACAAAGCTGGCAACTGAAATCCTAAAGGAGCCTCATGAGCCCCACGGGGAAAGGGGGCACCCCAAGAATAAATAATTATTGTTGTTCTATTATTATTATTATTATTATTATTTTATGGCTACTTCATTTTTAATTACCATTATTTTACTATCTTTTACCCGAGATCTCCATGGGTTCTCCTGTTCACAGGGTATTTACCCAGAAAATAGGCAAGTTATCTGGAGAGCCAGTTTTCAGCACAGCCTAATTTCAAGGATAACGCTCATGGCCTGGCAAGGAAGTCCTAAAACACCCCAGAACCTCATTTTTCACAATCTCATCCCAACGAAAACTC
>VYXB01007660.1:6940-50401 GCA_013397135.1 Pachyramphus minor | reverse complement strand
CGGGCCGGCCCATTCTCCACCGGGGGAGTCCCGAGCGCGGCAGGCTCCCCTCTTCTTGCCGCAGATAGTTTCGCCCGCCCGTTGGCGGCCGAGGGTGGCGGGCGCGCCCACTCTGAGGAAGGGGGGAGAGCGGCCCCCCCACCCCCAGCACTGACCTGCTCCCGCCGCTGCCGCCGCGCTCGGCCCCACACGCCGTGGGGCCCTCGGAAGCCGAGGCCGCCCTGCCCAGCGCCGGGGCGGCCCGCCACCGGCACGGCGTGTAAAAACTATAATGTGATTATTATCGTTGTAAATAAACACCGACCTCGGCCCTCAGGGTGTGGTGTCGCCGGCCGACCCGTGGCAGTCGGGACAGGCAGCGCGGCGGGCAGCCCGCGGGGCCCTGAGGGCCCGGGCCGCCTCACAATAGGGATGTTTTTATAAATTACGTTAATTACATCAATTCTGGCCATTACACCCGTATTATTATATACAATGCTTATCTTTTTTTATCCGATGTCCTGTTTATATTCATATCCTATGTGGATATGGCAGTAAATTATATAAATTATATCCTACATGGATATGGTAAGAAATTATATAACTTATATCCATTATCTCCTATACGGGTACGATTATACCCATACGATTATACACTATGGATATCCATAATTCACATATTATTAATACATCCATATATATCCATATATATCCATAAATATTACCCATATGTTATGGATATTTAATAACATATATTATGGATATATTTCATCCTATATGGATATTCCATATAAAAATTTACCCATGTGTGGATATTATGATTGTATACAATTGCATATAATATATAAAATATTATTATGGCTATACATGGATGTTCTCTATATACTTATATATATCTTGTTATATGTTTTATATATTCCATATATATATGGAAGAAATTCTTCTAAGTATATATACTATATAATTCCAGATATTATATATAGTTGTACCCATAATATATCCATAACTAATCCACTTATTACATCCTTAGATGGATATTATTATATATAATAAAACATTATCCATATATGGATATATTATATCCAAAATATAACCACTATAACATAGATAGATAGGATATTGGGGAAAAATTCTTCTAATTACATATATATTATATATATAATTATATCTATAACTAATCCACTTACTATATTCATCCATGGATAAGATTATATCAATATTCCAGGCTGCCCAGGGAGGTCGTGGAGTCTCCCTTGGAGGGGACATTCCAAACCCAGCTGGACCTGTTCCTGTGTCACTTGGTCCAGGTGACGGAACTGGGTAATTTTGAGGTCCCTTCCCACCCGAAACACCCAGTGATTTCCAGGCCAGGTACGAGTGAGGACGCTCTGCATGGTTTGAGGTGACCCCTGCAGCGTGGCTTGCTTTGCACCTGGAGGTTTTTGCTCAGGGGAAACAATTTTGCACATTCCTGGTCCTTACACAACCCGACCCTGGCCAGGGTTGTGTAGTCACTGTTCCAGAACTGCACAAAGCCACACCAGGACACAGCAGTGTGGTTATTCCCTTGCTATTTCTCCACTCCCTTGTCCTCTCCCCTGCTCATTACCTGGGACACCTGACCTCCAACTGCTGCCCCACTTTGAATCTTGCATCTCTCAGGTAAAACTCGTCCCAGTTTTGCCTCAAATGCAAGATTTCCTGCTGCACAAATCTGCTGCTCCTCCTCCCTGCATGTGTCTCGCCAATTTGGAAGGGCCCACATACTGTGAGCCACACACTGGAACTTCACCCCTCCTGGAAAGACAAGAAGATGGGGGAAATCAGCTTTTACCCATTTTTAAATCTGTTTCTTGTAATATTTAGTACTAGCTTTTATTTTAGTATTTTAACAGTCAATAGATATAAAAATTAAACGATACACAACCTGTGCCCCAAGTCACTCAGCACTCCAATGGAACAGCAGTGGGAACATCAACTGCTGCTTTTTTCCCCCAAAATTTTACAGCAACACAAAGTGTTTTATCATTCTGATCCACTTTTTATCAGTTCCACATACGTGCTGCCCATTCTCCATGAAAGACAGATATATATTAAAAAACTGAGACAGGCTGTACCCTCTTCATCTCTGAATCACACAAAGATTATATTAAAGAAATGCTTTCTAACAGATCCACCTACTTCAGAACTTCAAAGATCCTACTCTGCCTCAGGCCAATGCTGCCATGGCTCATTACATTTGCTACATAAACCAAAATACAGTTTCACAGGGAAGATATACTTGTGTCACAGGCATGAGGGGAAAAAATAAGTATTTCCTGTAAGAACAGTAACTCTGATATCTGCAACACGATGAAGACGAGTTTTAAGATAACCCCACAGTACACAGGTAGAGAGTGAGTTAGGAAAGAGAGTGTTTAACTTAGAAATTCAGAATTTATTTACAGAAATCACTGAAAAAGAAGGAAACGACACAGAATTTCCTCCCGGATATATTTTACTCTGCCGAAACACTGCAACTGAAGATCATTAAATGCATTTACACGTTTTACAGATTCATCTTCATATACAACAGTGTATGCTTTAGTCATCAAGGCATCAGGAGAAAAGATTATAAAGTAAGCTGTTTTAAAATAATGAAACTGCCAGGTTTCCCTTGGCATCCCCTCATTAAAATTAAGGTAAAACACTTTAGCAGAGAAACAGACACAAGAATTCTAACTTTTCTGAAAAGGTACATGAGAATGAGCCTTCTTTAATTCAGACCTAACTCAGCAGCCTAACTGAAATCTGTACCAAAGCAGTTATCAATATTCTCTGCAACAGAACTGCAAAATTATTTCCACAGTTTCACTTTCAAAGCTGTTAATTTAACAAATGAAGATGGAGGGTGGGGAAAGAAGCTGTAACAGGAGAGGCCACAAATTTGAGGGTTTTTAACAAAGAACTGCATTTGAAAAGGGCACCATATTCCCCCTCTTCCATGGTATTCCCCGCCTCCCACATTTCCCAGGAATCGCAGAATACAAATGGTTCCCAACTTCGACCACACTAATCATCACAGAAAGTTTAACACACATTTAAAAAAGTATAATAACCCTTAAGAGTAGAGTAACAAATGCTAATCACTAATATCCCCTGCTAGGCTAAATTAATAGAGAGTTGCCCAGCTTCAGGTAGAGATTTTTTTTCTCTTTTTTTTTTTTGATTTTGCACAGCAGTTGCATCTATTTTTAACTGACTTCACCATCAGCATGAACTACTGAAGAGATTTGAAGAGAAAAATTCTGTTCTCAATCAAACGAGGAAAGTTCAACTTTCAATGTGAGCCAGAATGAGAACTTTACCCATCTGGTTTTATCTCCATATCACAACTGGACTTTCATCTCCTATAACGTGAACTTGAATTCTTGATAACGCATTTTCAGAGCCTAGTTCATATTCTATGAAATAGTGCTGTGGTAGTAACTGAAATTAAAAAAAAAAAAAAGAAAAAAAACCCCACACCAAAACACTGTTGTTTTGCTCAATTTAAAAACAAACTTGAAAGCGTACTGAAGGAAATTCATCCCTGAGTAACGAGACACTTAAAAACTGCATCCTATATTAACAGTCACTGCAATATTCTATGACATCAAAACTATGAACATGCAGCAACAGAACTTGTCACAGTCCAACATATTTGCAGCATTGTTGCATTGATCCCCGTGGTCTTGGTTGATGAAACTGAAAGGGAACATTGGGAAACAGGATGAATAGAAATAGTGTCTATATTTTCAGTTGGATGTCAAATTGAGAGCTAAACCGTGCTGGACCCCAGAAAACTCAGAGCAGTGATGGTCAGCAACTGGCTTCTTTGGATGTCCAGAGGATTTTCACCAGATGTCTTCAGCCAAACAAAAGGAGGAGGACGATTGTGATGGAGTTCAGTGCTATCAATGGCACTGCAGGGGGGAAAAGAAGAGAAGATTAATTGTGAGAGCTTTCCTTTCCACATCATAAAACGACAGAACTTCATATTATCTTCAGAGAATACCTTGGGAGTAGGAGCAGAATCAATCAAAAATTTAAAAAATACACTGAAATTTTCCTATGCAAAATCAGGACGAGTGGAAGGAGCCAGACTCGAAGCCTGAGATACTAAAAATTAGTAGGAAGGAACAGCAGAAATATCTTTCCATGGCCTGTTTTAACTTTAACCAAGAGACTCGAGTTCCATTTTAACTTTAACCCAAATAACTCTTTCTCCAAATGAAATTAAACCGTCTCGAAGTCAGCTTCTGTCTGTGGCTTTACTGTGATTTAGAATAAATGGTTTTTTGTTTTTCACTCAGTGGTGGCCCTGAGAAGTAAGATTTGTTACTTCTTCTCTATCATCACATAAAAAAGGAATTTTTTGTGTGCTTTATAATAAAAAAACTATCAGTAACTTACAAATAAAGCATATTTCCCTCCCCCCCCATCTTTTGAGGCACATAAGCCTGGCTTACCTTTGAGAATCCCTGAAATTATGTTTCCCTCACCAGGCACTTGCCATAAAATTTAGACAAGGTGATGCTAATTACACACTTTGACTGGGAAACCCCAGCTCCTAGACTCCAAGTGAAGATAAAACTCAGAATGGTAAGAACAAACAACAATATAATAATAATAATAATAATAATAATAATAATAGTTCCCTTACCTCTCATAACAGTTCGTACTGATCGAATAAGGTTCATTAGCTGTGCTTTAATTCCTGGTTCCTCTCCAAATCCTCCAATGCCTTGGTCAGTCCCCCAGCCAACTGTGTCACATAAAACCAGACAAACACTTTAGGAGAAAAAACCCAAAGCCATGAAACAAATGCTGTGGTATTAATGAACAATCTATCCTGAATATGGTTTACACCAACACTGAAAGGCAAATCACCAATTTTAGCTTGATTTCATGATCAGATTTTCATGGAATAGACTGAAAACTGTTAACTTGACATTAAGCAATGATAGATCCATGTTCCTGTAAAGGAAAACCTCAACTTTTCAACACACTAGTATTCCCCAAGTGCCCAGAGAAACACTGGAATTTATTTGGGCTTTAAAAAGATACCTGCTAAAATTAACCCAAACCAACCACAAACTGTTTACAGGTCTGAAAATAAAACATCAAATAATTGCATATGGGTGTGAAGTGATAAGGCCTCAGTGCTGAGAAAGATGCTACATGACAAAAAAAACAGCCAACACAGCTTCGAAAGTCAGACAAAAACACAACTTCGAAAGACAACTTTGTAACTGCTATTAAAAAAAAAAAAAAAAAAGAGAACTTTTGGGGAAACAACTGGGAACTTTTCTGATCTGGACCTAAGTCCTGAAGGCTTACAAAGCCCTCCAAGGAAGTCCCGAACCTCTGGAAGGAGGCACAGATATGGGATCAGGGATGTGTCCAGGGACTTCGGAGACCAGCTGGGCACAGCCCTCACCATTTTGGGGACGAGTGGGCATGGAGCAGTTCTCAGCATTTGAGTTCCAATGCCCAACCTCCGAGTTCCTGTTCTCCAGGGACAACTTTTGTGGGATTTCGACCCCCTGCTTCTTGTCTCCCTCGTTTAGCTGGCACCAGGATGAGGGCGGTGTGTCCTCTCCCTCACCTGCCTCGCCAGGTGCTGCTTCGCACCTGGATGAGCTTGGAGATATTCCCAAATTTCCCGAGGCCGAAAAGTGGCTTCACTCAGCCCGTTAATTCCAATATCCCCCTTTTCCCATAGCTCCTGCTCATCATCAGGAAAGCAAAGGGAAACCGCAAACCCACAGCGAGCGATTCCAGCTGGGGAACGGGAGAACGGGATCACCCTTTGCACTCTTGCCGAAAATCCCAGCTCAGCCTGACGTGGGAAAACGTCAGGATTGTCCCGATCAGGGAATTGGATCATTGGTAATTTTTTCCATGGGTTTGCAGATCCGTGACGGATTTTCTCTGTTTCGCAGGAGGCTGAAGGACAAGGATGCCCAACCCTGGGGACCCCGCTGGTCGAGAAGCGCCATCTCATCAAAAAAACAGACGCGGCGAGAGGAAGGAAAACCATTCCACGACACCAAACATCCCGACGGGCGTGGAACAGCGGGAAAGGGCAGGGAAAACACACAATTACGCGGGGAAAAAAAATTAAAAAAAAAAAAAAAGAGAGAGCTGTGGTTTGAAAAAAGCACATCACCTTCTTTCCTAATACCTATACTGGANCCGGGAACCCATTCCCAAATCCCAGACGAATTCCCAGATCCCTCCCCCGGGCCGCGCGGCCCTCCCGGCTCACCGTGCCGCAGGAAGCGCTCCTCGTGCAGCACGGCCACGGCGTTCACGATGAGCAGCGAGGCCTGCAGCAGCGAGTATAGCGTGAACGCCATGGCCCCGCGGGGTGGGGCCGGGCCGGGACCGGGATTAGGATCGGGATCTGGACTCAGACCGGGATCTATCGCTGAGCGGGACGTGGCGCGGGGGGCGGGGCGGAGCTTTATGGGGGCGGGGCTTCCCCCTCACAGCAGGCGCGTCCGGGTGCTGAGCTCGTATCGCACGGAGCCCCTCGGTCCCTTGCATTCCTCGGAGCCCCCTGAATCCCTCGGGTCTGTAAATACCTTGGAGCCCTCTGGATCCCTGTGAGCCCCCTGGATCCCGCGGGTCCGTGGATTCCTCGGCTCCGTGGGCCCCTTGGGTCTGTGGGTCTCGGAGCCCTGTGGATTCCTCGGAGCTCTGTGGGTCCTTCGGAGCCCTGTGGATCCCTCAGGGTCCCGTGCGTCCCTCGGAACCCCCTGAATCCTTCCGGTCTGTAAATCCTTGAAGCCCCCTGGATCCCTGGGATCTGTGGATACCTCGGGTCTGTGAATCCCTCGAGTCCTTCGGGTCCATGGGTTCCTCAGATCCATGGATCTCTTGGAGCCTTGTGGATCCCTGGAGTCTGTGGGTCCGTCGGAGCTCCGCGAGTCCCTCGGACCTGTGGATTCCTCGGGCCTGTGGATCCCTTGAAGCTGTAGATTCCTCATTCCGTGGATCACTCTAATCTGTGAATCCCTTGGAGCCCCGTGGGTCCCTCGTGTCCATGGGTCCCGTGTGTCCATAGATCCCTTGGGTCTGTGGATCCTTCGGAATCCCGTGGGTCCCTGGGAGCCCCCTGAATCCCTTGGGTCTGTAAATCCCTTGGAGCCCCCTGGATTCCTTGGAGCCCCGTTGATGCCTCGTGCCTGTGGGCCACTCAGATCCATGGATCCCTTGGAGCCTTGTGGGGCCCTCGAGTCTGTGGGTCTCTCAGAGCCCCAGGGCTCCGTTTGGAGCCCTTGGTGTCCATCGGATCCGTGGGCCCCTTGGAGCCCCGTGGATCCATCGAGTCTGTGGATCCCTCGGACCCCCTCGGTCCCAGCACGGGTGGTGACCTGCATATGCAAAAATACGTCAGGTAATATTTTTATTAATTTTTACGGACAACAGCCCTCCTCCTGCTCCCACCCCCCGCCACGTTTCCTCGATATATATTGATTTTCGTTATATCCCCGACTAAGGGTTCTAGCAGGAAATCAGCCCAGACCCCAAATGTCGTTCGTCCAAAGCGTAAATGATGTAGAATCTAGAACAAACCAATTATCTTTTATGTTGGATTGATCAGGGCTTCTGAGCGGTTCTGCAGTCAAATAACAAAAAATAACAGCAACTGGAGCTCAGGGATACTGTATTGAGGGATATTGTTACTGAGGCACAAATAGGCATTTTTTCTCCTTGCATTGCTCAGTCCGATTGGCTGAAGGGGGTGATTTGCATAATCACTCCAATTTTATTTCTCAGTAATCATACAATACACAAACCCCTTAACTCCGGATGGTTGATAGCTTTTATTACTCAATCAGGGTACAATGATTTGCATAATCACTGCGCCTTGATGGTTATTAGACCCATTCACTGTGACAGAAATCATAACTTCATGCTTAGTGTGGTGGACTGGAGAGACCCCAACCTCGACTGTTTGCTCTTCCACAGATTTCTGATCTGGGCAAATTATTCACCATTTATCAATATTACATCTCCATGTTAGGACCCACTCACCAGCAAACGTGAGATGATCTGATACTTCAGCAAGTAATTCAGTGTTGAGAGCTTATAATCAGTAGATGCTCAGACACCACCTGGACAAACCAACACATCAGCTGCTTCTTGTCTTCATCTTTACTTTCCAGAATGACCACTTTGGTATAGTCAGTGGCATAATATTATGCATCTCAATAATCATCACTATTAAATAACATCACATTTTAATAACTGGAACCGAAGGCAAGAGAAAGCGCCCCGTCATCAAAAGCTGCAGCACACTTTGTTACTAATTTAACCCCAAAATCAACTACTATGAAATAAGAGAGAACAGAGAATAAAAATCAAGCATATCCATCAGAGTTTTGTCATCTGGTCAAAAGCATTTGTCATTTCAGTCTTAGAGAGGAATAAAGTCTCAATTCAGGTAAGTGAGTAAAACACCATTGCACTTCCAGTGAGATCAATATTGTTTAAGCATATAGTGGAGTTTTTAGTTATGTGAAAGCTCAAATTATTTCCATCATCTGGCAATTCAGATTCTGCAAACTCTTATGTGTGTGATTAACTTCACATATGTCAGCAGCTAGTGGGGATACTCGAGTGTACTGGCATTTGCAAGCTCAAAAATTCCAACCTTCTTTATTTCTCATCTAGATTTTTAAATTTGGAATAACTGCAAAACTCTATAACTATCCATTTAATGTTTTCAGTGGAGCCATTTCTAGGCACCAAGGACCCCCTAAAAGTTTGACCAAAATTTGAGGGTTTTATCATTCAAGCCATCTTTTTCCATCCATAAATAATAAAATAAAGGCTGACCTTGAGCTTTACCGAACTCTATACATGTCATTATTGGGTTGAAAAGATTTCATCCCAAAGGCCATTACTAGTTTGTAAGAAGTTGTGAGTGATGGCATATAATGGTCTCACAAAGAAACCTGTCTTTTGTTCTCAGGTACAACTTAGGGCATTATGGCAGTAATGCTATAATTAAATACAGATAAATAGGGGGGGGGGTCACTAACATGCTTTTCTAATAACCATCATCATCAAACAGCATTTCCTGGGCTACCTCCTTGCAGTATCCAACCTATAAATAAATGCTAACCTCAGTAAAGAGTTATGGCTCTGAAAAAGAAAACAAACAACCCAGAGGTTTTTACAATAACTGTTCAAGTTATGGCTTAGTATTTTTACCCATAATTAAGATGTATTTCCAAAGAGGAGCTGCTATCAGGCTTACATAGACTTGACATGATTTTCCCCCTTGTAAAATCCATCAGGGCAACTTAACAACCACAGAGTCTTATCTCTGAATCATCACGTTATGTGGTTGAAGGGAAAACCAGACGAAGTTGCTTGCATTAAAAGGAAAGGTTCCCCCCCTCCCCCTTCATTAAGGTGTTACATTTCAGTGCAGTAAATTCCTGCAGTGTCATCTGCAGGGTGCAGTCAATCACCATAAAGGAGATTTTTAAACCACCGTACAGATGCCAAAGGATTGAACTTCAGTCTGGTGAAGTATTGTGGAGACCTCGGTATTTTTTGTTCTTAGTTTATCTTCAATATCGTCAGACAGAGCACATCTCACTGGGTCTCACTGTCCCCTACAGAGCTTGTTGCTTGTGAGTTTCAGGATTACACTGTTTTACACCTGGTGAGAAAATACCAGGCCAGAGGAAGACTTGTCATGACTTCAGCCCTTGCCACCACCATCCTCTGAGTTTATTTCCTGAACTAGCTTTAGTGATTTCCTTCTTTAGATATTTTTCATACCCAGACATATTCAGTAGGAGTATTTTTGAGACACAGGAAAGGCTGGATATTGGCCCAAACCATCCCAAGCTGAAAAGGAAGAAATATGTTTTGTTGGCGGCAACTTTCTTACCAACTTCTACTGTGAGTGACTCCATTAACCGAAAACACCTGTGCATGGGAAAAAAATTAGGTTCTGTGGCTCAGTCAGGTCCTATAAATAAATCCAATTGCTACATTTCACAGTGAAACTAAAGCCTTTGTCAACCCTTACTCATCACACCTATAACACTGTCAAACTGCTGTAAAGGTTAATGATGCATCCGACTGATGTAACACAACTCTTGGAAGCACAAATTGACCATCTGATTTAATGTCCAGATGATTGTTTTAACCGCCAAAGCTGGGAATGCAACAAGATTTTGTACATTTGAGGGAATGTGTATCTGGTTCTCACCCTTCAGCAGCTATGTACAGGAAAGGTCCTTCTCTTGTCCATGACTCACGGATCATCTCTGCCCTTGCTTGTTTGGGAAGTGAGGAGCCGCCCCCTTCAAAAACACAGCCTGCCAGCTTTCCTAAGATTTGTACCTTGAGAGAACACTAGTACAGCTTCATACACAAAAGGTCTGCCTGGGGATTGATGGACAAAATGAAAACAAATACAAAATCTTGAAGTTGTATAACCCAAATTTATTGATGCTCTTTCCTAAGTTTATCGTACTTGACTCTGTAACTGTAATAGCCTTTAAAAGTCAGTTGCTGCCTAGTGCTGACACACAAACACACGCACACACACATGCTGTTGTTCATCTTTGTATCATCACTATTGTCATAAAATTATGGAATTGAGTTGGAAGGGACCTTAAAGATCAACTCTGTGACATTACCTTGTTCTGTGATTATTGTGCTGTGTTTTTGCTGAAATACACCAGTCCAGAACCAAATCCTGTTATGCTCAGTACCAGATATCTTACAGAGGTGACAGGTGTTGGAATTTTCCAGTCCATGCCTCAGCTGGAAGACAGTGGGTATCAAAAGCAGGCTACCATGGGGAGCAGGGGCAGCAAGGAAACAAATAGACTTTGTCAGAGAGTTAAAAGTCTGTGTTTAGCCCAGTGTCCCTGCTGACAGATGGGCAGAATTTGTAGGTGCTGAGGCAGCAGTAGGTCTTAGGGAGGTGTTTAGAGGACGGAGAAGCAGCTCCATGAATTTTGAGAGTGGTTGGATTTTGTCCTTTTGAAGAAGGAGCAGGGATATTACAGACAGCAAAGGGAAGGGGTGCCACAGCAGCAGACAGGCAGGAGTAGCTCCCTCAGCACAGGTATCAAAAGAGGGAAACCCAAGTGGCTCAAATTCTCACAGGCACAGAGATGGTGCTTGCCACCACAGACTTGTATGGATGCTATTGTTTCTATTGGACAATGGGAAATGGTGTCAGTAGCAGTGTTTTGAAAGGGAACATGGCTAAAGGATCACATCAAAGGATCCTACTGTGGCTCAGCATCCACCAGGGATGGCTGACATGTGCCTGCAGCATTGGAATCAGGCCTGGCTTCCACCTCTGCTAATAGAAAAATTACTGAAACTCCCCTTCTAGGACAAACCCAGAGGAGTTTCAGTGGTGATAAAGGTCCACCCGCCTCTGTGGCACAGATTTTCGTTCAGGTCTGTGAAATGCCCAAGTGGATCTGTGCAGGGCAGCCTCATCTTCTTGTGCCTGCCCCAAGTCCCTCTTTTGACAAGTATCATATGAGGGAGCTGACATGAGTGTGTTGGTGTCCCAGTGTGTCCTGCTGGGGCCAGACTCTCCACCAGCAGCTTTCCCAGTGAGCCACTGGCCCCATCTAAGCCTGGAAGAGGAAGAAATTCATAGGCTCTAACCCATGGGCTCCTAGCAGCAGTTAGCAAAGTGCATGAAGTTGGAATATGCTGGCCAGGTGCAGGGAGCACACTGATCCCTTTCAGTGCCAGATTCCAGCCTAACCTGTATCTGCCACCTGAATGGGGAGAACAGTCAGACTTGTTCCCAGCAAGCTGGTGTCATGGCAGCATCAAAGGTCATCAGTGATGGAGAAGCTGCAGCACTAATTAAAGATTAATTGATGGTATCTTCCTGCAGGTTGTAAAAGCGGGCAGGTAAAAAACCAAATCACAGATCTGGTGACTCCAGAGAATCACAGAATATGCTGAGCTGGAAGGGACTCACAAAGATCCAGCTCCTGGCCCTGCACAGGCCCATCCCCAGGAGTCACACCGTGTGCCTCAGAGTATCATCCAAACGCCCCTGGAGCTCTGTCAGCCTTGGTGCTGCACCCACTGCCCTGGGGAGCCTGGTCAGTGCCCAACCACCCTCTGGGGGAAGAACCTTTCCCTGAGATCCAACCTCACCCTGCCCTGGCACAGCTCCATTCTCTCAACTTTAGAGACTGCAGCCTGCCCAGTAATGTCAGCAGAGCCACAGTGTCCTGCAGTTAGTTGGAAATCATGTGCAAAAGGTTAGGCCCCTGCGTAGCGTCTGGGATTCACAGTGAGTCAGAGGGATTGGGAAATCTTTGTAAAATCAACCAGGAATGCCCCCTGTGTACTTTATTCCCCTGACTCATCCCACAGGAAGAGACAATATGGGAAGTTGTAAATGTCTACAGTAAATTTTTAACACAACACATCACAGACATAAGGTACATGTATCCATGCTTTTTCTCCACTTCCATTTAAAAAAAAATGTAATTTTCCTACATTTTCTAATACTTTTGTGGTATGAGTTCACAGTCCAGCGCTGTGGTGGAGAAAATGAAGTGCATCATGTCAGTCCATCCACTCACTAGCACATATCCCTGAGCCCTTTATCCCCTTTTCTCTCCAGAAGAAAGCTGCAGACAGAAGAAGTTGTGGGCTGTCGTTGCTCTGGCACTGCAATTGTGGGTGTTTTCGCAGAAGAAGCAAAGAAGAGCAGCAGCTCAGAAATAGAGATTTTCTCTTCAGAGGTGGTAGACTCTGGCTGGGGGTGCCTTTTGCTTGCCAGGAAGGTAATTTACACACATTGGGCCAGTCAAATCCACTGTTGAGATCTTTTCAGAGCTGTTCTTTGTCACGGTAACGTTTTCCACCACCACAGGTGTCCTGAGGTTTTTGGAGGAATAATTCGATGTGCAATGCCTGGCACAACAGAAATGGAGAAAAAAACCAAACTGTTGGGTGTCCTATCAGCACGAGGAGCTGCTGGTATTTTGAACCCAATCCAATTAATAACAGGATGTAACTCATGGCAGTACAGAACTGGTAGCTGGGATAAAGCTGATTTATTTTATTATGGAGGTGGCCTTTTCCTCTCCCCTCAATCTTCTGCCCTTCAAAAAACCACATGACCTCATTGCCCTCCTTAATTTGGCTAAATGCACTTAAACTGAACAAAATTTTTGTTTGAAGAGACTTCTCAAAACATACCATTTACTTTCTCATTATAGAAACAAATATCACAAGGAATGTCCCCCTTTTTGAGGCTTCAGGTATTGAAAAAAATGAAAATGTTGGCAGTAGAGAGAATTAGGGGCTTGGGTCTCTTAATTTTCCTTAATTGAATTTTATTACACACACACACATATAATATATGCAAAATCTGTGAATGAGGAGCAAAATTTGGACCACATATAAATTGACATCACCCAGGCACCCACCCTAGTGATTCTCCAGCCACTGTTATTGCTGATGAAGGAGCCTGGGAAGACCCCAGGAAGCACTAGGGCTTGGCAGACTCTTCCCATGGGCTCCCTGATCCCTCGTGGCTCGTGCAGGAATTCATGCCTGCACACATTTCCTTGGTGACCCTGAGTCCTCTCCTACTTCCCTGACACTCACCTCCGGACAACGCTTATTGCTACGCTGATGGCAACCAGCAGCAAGAGGCCCCCACTGAGAGACACCATGACAATGGCATAAGTGGAGGGTGGTGAACCTTGAAAAGAACATGGAAATCACAGGTGAGTTTTGCCAACAAAGAGCTTTAAGAAATGCAGCGTTTTGTGAAATGACCCCAGGTTGTTACAGGCTGCAAATGCCGGCGGTCCTTCTGCTGCAAGCCATGGGGTGGCCAGCTCTGTGTTAGGAGGATGTTCCTGGGAACTACTTTTTGTTCAAAAGTCTCGCAGTTCAGTTACTAACTTGTGGGTCTTTATCTACCAAAGAACAAAGCAAAGCTGCTTTTCAGGGCTGGGTCTGAAATGCAGCCCTATGGATTTCAGGGTGGAAGAGTCTGCCCTGCACTGTTAGACCACAAGGTTATTCCACATGTTATCCACCTGTTCACAGTAAAGCCACAGCAAGATCCTGGGTATTCTTGCCTCTCGAGCCAGACCTTTCCATCCACCTTCAGCCTTTTCAATCTTTTCATCCAATTTTGCTCTTGGATTTAATTCCAAACATAAAGCAGTGAATTTTTTCTCACATCTCCCATCTAGCTCTGCCTCCAAGTCCTCCTTTAGTCTGCTGCAACACCTGCTTTTATTTGCACCATTCTTCCCACCCTAAAAACCCAACAGAAATGGCTGATTTCTTTTTAGCTGGTTTTGAGCTCTGTATCTGCCTTCTTACATACTTGATAACACTGTCAGCAGCGTCACCACACAAATAAACACTGCCAAAGTTATTTGAGGTTCTAATGGAAACAGACAGGAGAGTAAAATACCTTCTTCCTCAAAAACCATCATGTTGTGGAAACCTTCATCACCAGCATGGGCCATCCTGAAAAAATTAAGCAAACAGACGTTCAGAACGCTGTTCAATGTTCAAACCCAGCACATTCATTTTAGATTCCTTTAGGACACCTGACCATTTCACTATCTTTAATGGGCATTATCTTTACAACTGACATACGAGACAGATTCTGCTATCACTGTTCTGCAGACTGGAGATGAAAGCAGGATGGGTTAAGGGACAGGCTCAAAAGGTAGAAGTTAATCGACCCCAAAATCCTGGATCTTTCTGTTAAGGCAGTGAGCTTGACCTGATGTTTGTCTATGGCATCTAATTTTTATAGAGTCAGAGAATCCTAAAATGGTTTGGGTTGGAGTCTTAAAGCCTGTGTAGTTCCAACCTTCTGCCATGGGCAGGGACACCTCCACTAGACCAGGCTGCTCCAAGCCCCATCCAGCCTGTCATTGAACAGTTCCAGAGTTGGAATACTGGCATGGACAAGAATGCTGGCATCACACTCCAGCACAGCTAGCAGACACTTTTATCTAATCCCAGCCAGTTTGCCTCAGGATACGGAGCAGAGGTTACACCTTTTCTTTTGCTGCCTCCAGAAGTGGACAGTTTAACTGCTATAAAAAAATCTCAACCACCACATAAGAAAATAACCAGGAATGGTCAACAAGTAGATGGAAAAGGTAACAGGGGCCCAAAATACAATGTGTTGCTTCGTGGCAAAGAACATGACCTTGCCATAGCAATACCAAAACCCTCATCCAACCACTGAGTTTCTCAAAATGATGAGTAGAACTTTCTTTGGGTGGAGGCGCATCATTAACTGAATTTCAAGTGAAACTGAGGCTAACTATGAGTCTTATATGTGTCAGAGAGTCTTCTTCTTGGATGGGAGTCTCAAGGACCCTTCCTGACTCTTGATTTTGTGACTAATATTCCACTTTGTGAAACTTAAAACTATGACACCGCTTATTATTGGAAAGTATAATGTGTAAAAAGCAAGTGTTCGGGTCAGATTCAGGTGTCACCCTGTGTGAACACTGGCACACAATCACAGACACACACATAAGCACACACATATTTTCAAACGTTATTTTATTCTATTCCAGCTCCTTTTTCTGGAATAGAAAAAAACGTGGAGTCACAGGACGTATCCAGTTAATAAATACAAGAATGAATTGTCTGGCAATATGCTCTCAGGTTTAAAAGTTCCACATAGAATGGGACCTCCAAAGGTCATCCAGTTCCAAACCCCTTGCCATGAGCAGGGATACCTGCCACTAGACCAGTCTGGAGCTTGCCCCATCCAACCTGACCTTGAATGTCTCCAGGGATGGGGCACCCACAAGTTTCCTGGGCAACCTGTGCCAGTGCCTCACCTTATCCTAAATTATTTCTTCCCTCTATCTAGTCTGTTTTCCCCTATTTTAGTTTAAAACCAACACCACTTATCCTATCACTATAGCCTATCTACATGAATCGGATTGACCAGCAGCTCCTACTTTTTTAAAGCTTGAATAGTAAAACCAGGCAGCATAATTTTGTGAGATGCCCCCAGGTTGTTACCGGCTGCAAATATTGATGGTCCAGGCTTTGCCTCTTGCCCGTCAATGCATGTGAATAAACTGAAATGTTGGCCCAGAATCTGTGGATCAGGATCTCATGAAATTTCCCCTCGTGCAGGGAGAACTGGGCTGAGTGATACTGAGAATGGAAAACCAACTTGACTGCTAGAGAGTCCTCCAGCCCCCCAAGATACAATCTCCTTTTGTCACATCAGTAAGATGTTGTAAGGAGAACCTCAAGCTTGAAAAAAGTCAAGGATATACACTACAGTAATTAAAACATAGAGCAGAGTAAAATCACAATTTTCTGGATTACCTTGTGACTGCTGGAGATCCCTGTGTCAGCATCCTGCTGCTCAGACCTTTCCTGAAAGTAAAGCTGCTCTGAAGGGTTCCGGGCTAATTGCTCACTTCACTTGCCTCTGTTGATTGCTTCCTTCTCCCCGAGGTTTTTATTAGGGCAGGATAATCTCTTCCTTGTGTGGACAATCAATAAAGTGTGGAGGTGGATCAAACAGAGGGTTTACTCACCATCCTTTTGTTAAGCAATTCCTTTCACAATCTTTCTGGTGGAGCAGGAGGCACAGCTGGACTCCACCCAGGAGCCTGCCAGGGCTTCCTCTGGGCATGGGACCCTCTGATGTGTGCATAAACTCCTGCAGGAGAACTACCTCTGTAGCTGGTGCCCAGGAGTCACTGCAGGAACATGCCATGTCCCAGGAGGGGTGCCTTTGGGTCTCCTTGAGAAAGCTGGTTGGAAAAGGCAGGGTTTGGGTGCTCTCCAGGCAAGGAGACCCCGTCATCTGCGACTATGGGACCATGGCAAGTCTGAGCCCCATCCTTGCTCTCTGGGTGTTACACAGCCTGACCTGGCTCTTTGCACTGAACAAGGCAGGAATTTAAGGAGATGTTGGTGAGCTGTCCAATGGAGACAGCCAGGTTAGGGTTCCAAGCGTGGTTCATTGTGGTGTTTCTTGCAGCCTGGCTTCACTGCACTATGGGCAGGAGGGTAGCATCCATCTATCTCTGCAGCACCCACCTTTTCCCATGCCTCAGTTTGGGGAAGTCACATCTTCACAGGCCTGGACCTTGTTTTGCTCTGCAAAAGCCCCCATTCTCTACACCAGACTGAAGCTGAGCTGGCAACCTGCACCAAGTTGTTATCTTGTGGAAAGCTGTGGTTACCTGTGCTTTGTGGTCAAAGAGGGAGTGGTGCTCTAGGGTGGAGGCTCCTTTTTTGTTAATACAGCCGGAAAGAAAACATTAATAAACCCCACATCGGCAGGTGTTTCAAAACAATGAGACTGACAGGTTTTTTTGCTCTGCTTAGATAAATAACTGCACAACAACTTCAGCGCCTCTTACGTCACAGGACCAAACAGGACCAAAGCACCTCTCCAAGTCCCCTGGAGATTTTTTGGAAGGTGTCCACAGTCCAAGTCACTGAGCACAGCTGGGGCTTAAGGAAACAGCAAATTAACCACATTAAACAGATTTTACAGAGAGATGAAGAGCAGAGAGCAGGACTGCAGATATATGCACATCAACTATCCATTCTGTGTCATCGACCGAGGAGAACACTTTGGTTGTAGGTACCTCCTCTTCCATCCTCCAGGGCATCACTGGTCTTTTGTTTGGCTTTAAGACAGAACAAGTGTGCTGTTAAAATAGTTTCTGTGTTGTACATGCCACAAAAGAGTCCCTGAGAAGGGAGGACTTTGTATTCTGGCAAGTGCTGGTGCTTTCCTTCTTTATCAAACTAAGAGAAAGTTCAAATCAAAACTGAGATTGCTTTGTGGAAACCATTTGTGACTTTTGAGTCTGATCCAAAGGTCACCAGAGTTAATGGGAATCTCTTTACTGATTTCTCTTGTATTCAGATCGTGCCCTGAGGGAAAAAGCTGCTAAATACAGAGCAGGCCTCACTCCTGCAAGCTACTGAACATCTATACGGTAGATCTCCATCCCTTGTATGTGCCCAGTGTGAAGATGTTGATGGAAGAAACTGGGACATGTTCTTCTCCATGAATTTCTAGTATAAAAGGAAATTCGCTTTCACTCAAGTTTCAAAGGCTTTAAGGAAAAGGCAATGGATGTTCTGAACGTTCCTGAAGGGGAATATTCTTAATATATTTTTTATTTAATACATACTATTTTTTTTAAAAATCCCACTCTCCACCTCAGTTCAAACTGGGCTTTGTGGAGAAGCTTGTGATCAGAGAGCAGGGAGCTGTGGTGAAGGAGGCATCTCTTCCCAGCAGAAACATTTATCTCACGTGGAGTGGGTGCAGTCCACTACTGCAAACTGCCAGCAGAGATAAAACAGTTCCACTGAGACCAAGGGAACCAGCCAAGTGTGTCCAAGGCCACAGAGGTGCACACCACATGGCACAAGCTGTATGCAAGGCCAGAGCTTCTTAGTACCACTGAAGGTTATTTACCTGCTCTGAGATTTATTAGTGAATTCTTGGCTAGGAGTTTGGAAACAAAACATTTCATGAATGAGGGTACATATCAAGGATAATCTTAATATAATGAAATAAAAATCCCTCTCAAAATTGTACTGAATAATCCAAGACAGTTAAGTAAAATTGTCTTGAAATGTATTTAGGATCATAGAATCACAGAACGATTTGGGTTGGAGGGGGACCTTAAATATCACCTAGTTTCAGTCCCCTGCCATGCTCATCTAGGCATAAACTCCATAGATAAACCCTTTAGAGGAAGAAAAAAGCCACAGGAGATGACAGGAAAACAGTAAGATGTCCTAAAGGAGCTCTCTCAACAGTTTTGCCAACCAGAGTGATTCATCCCTAAAAGCCAGTGGGGTAAAACTGGTTGTCCAAGAGGGTCAGCAAATGCTATACTTTGTTTTTGTTAATTCCTTGTTTATATAGCCTGAAAAAAGAGGTTTGCTGAGGAAGGTTGCTCTTTTACACTGCAGAATTTATAGAAAACTTTTGGCACAGTTGCCTTGAGGTTTTACATAAAAATTATAGAAAAGGAAAAATAACTAGAGGAAATCTGATCTTTAATCTGTCACAGAAGACAAAAGGCTTCAGGAACTGATCAGTAATAATCACACTTTTTTTTTTTACTATTAATTATCAGGGCCTTAACCTGCTTGCCATACACAGTTCAGACAAAACCTCTATATTTTTACTGGAGCACCTTTAATTGGCCAATTTTGGCAGAGTCAACTTTTTTTTTTTATTCATGAAGGCATTTATTCACCAGTGTGATCAATCTCAAGAGCAACATATCCTCAGTCTTCTTCAAATGGCTTGTTCATGACTCACAAGGCCAGGCTGGATGGAGCTCTGAGCAACCTGGTCTAGTGGAAGGTGCCCCTGCCCATGGCAGGGGGTGGAATGAGATGGGCTTTAAGGTCCCTTCCAAACCAAACTGTTCTAGGATTCTGTGGACTGCATCTACTGTTTCAGAACAAGGTCAACAAAAGGTAGACAAGATGGCTTGAAGGCACCTAAAACTATGGCCCTGAGAGCAGCTGTGTTCCCATGCCCTGGAATAAAGGAAAGCAGGCACCTTCATGCTGTTGCTTGGTGCACTTCTTCACTGACATAAATAACTGTGCTAAGGGGTCTCAGAAGCAAACAACCTGTGTCCTAAGTCCTGGAGAAGCACCACGACACCTCAGGGACAGAGCCCAGTTCGGAGACGCTGTGAGCCGTTCATGGAAACGACTCTGTGGGGTAAAAAGTAATCCTGCCAATCCAAAAATTCAGGCCACAGCTCAGTGTGGTGCTGGGGTTTTTGCTGTCTTCAGGGGATTTTGGTGAACAAAAGGCTAAAGCTAAGGTCTGTTAGACAGCTGTTACCTTTTGCCTCTCATGTGATAATAGCTGTGGAAGTGATATTTGGTCACCTACGCAGGTTTCTTCAAGGTGTTGACAAGCTGCACGTCATCTGTCAGAAAAGCTGAATGTTTATTTTCCACGCTAACATGTCACTCATTTTATGTTTAGGGTAGCAACAGTGTGTGCTGTTCCATGTGAGTAAACTAACTGTGGCTGGGACCATTCCCACGTGGCACTGAAGAGCTTCATCCACCCAACGAGACATTCATTACCTTTTAGCTCACGGTGGCCACATCCAAACCACCTCTGGAGAAGCTGCAGGGCTGGGCTGACTCCCCACCCATGCTGGGAAGTGCTCCCCAGGACTCCAATGGGCTCAAACACAACCCTGCCAGGACCATGGCAGTGATTTAGCTGAGTTCAAATACAGGGGAACATTTGTGTAGACACAACCTTAGGGTGTGTATACTGCATATTGAACCATACCAACCACTGGGTAAAACTTCCTGTATCCTTTATTTTCACCTTTTCTTTATGATGCCAGCTGGTGGAAACATTGAGGGTTGAGTCCATGAAACACTAGTGTTTAATGGGACCCTTGTCACTTTAATGTGTACAAACTTTGGCACAAGAGGAAAGCAAACAAAAAGCAACCGGTGATAAGAAGCTTCCCTGGATATTTGTCGATGTAGATTTGTTGAGGTGGTAACTGCTCTTTGTTTGTTTTCTAGGATCACATTATTAGCATGAGGAATGATTTTTTTAATTCAAGGCACCTCATTCATGCTTGATTCTGAGATATATGTTCCATTGCAGCATTTGCAGTCGTGCCCTGTGAATCAGTTACAACCCAGGCAAGTGGTGTTTCCATTTCCTGAGTGGGGAGCTGAGAGCAAATAACCAAGTGGCAATTGGACATTTCAAGCTTGGATGTTCAATTTGAAGCATGTTTGTTGCATATTCAATCTGTCATGTGTGTGGACTGTGCACTTAACACGGTTTCACAACTCCAACAACATGTATAGGGGCTGCTTACTTGCTGTGGGAAGTCCCTGGGGGACATGATGGTCTGAAAACTGCTGAGCTGGGAGCAGAAAACAAATAAATCTGCTGAGGATGCCTTGTGTCTGCTCCTGGGCCTGAACAGGCTGGTTCTCAAATGGTGAGGGACAACAGGTTACTGTGCAGGCCTGACCACATCCAGGAGCTCTGGCACTCAGAAGGCATTAGGGCGGTAATTTCTTATTGAGCAACGGGATTACTTTATGGCTGGGCAAAATTTTTGATCTACAGTGGTAAGAGATTTTACCACCACACTGCAGCCAGGTTCATTCATTACGGAAAATAGCACTGTGTCACTCTGTACAATAATCTATATAGTATCCTGTATCCTGAATATTCTGTGCAGCTAGTTCTCCAGCTCATAAAGGATGCAGGTGACTGGGAAAAGGTTCATGAAGGCTACGAAGCTGTGGGACTGCTTGTGTTGGAGAGATGACTACAACCCAACCTGAAAAAAAGACAACTTGAAAGTTTCATAGATGCCTATGAAATCATGACTGATATGCAAAAGGTGGACAGGGATTGCCAGTAGTCAGCAGGCAACTGGTCTCATCCAGTACAAGGAGCCCAGGGCACAAAATGAGGCTAAATTTAGCAGCTCCAAACATCAGTAACTGGTTTTCTTTTTCTCCACAACCTGCATTTAAGCTGTGGAGTTTATTGCCACAGGATGCTCTAAGCTGCTAGGTTTTAAAAAGCCACTGGTTGTGTTCATGGAAGAAAAAATCCATTGAGGGTTATTAAAAACAAGACATCATGTCTAGGTCAGAAAACCCATGATCAGTAAATCATGAGAAGCTAAAACAATATTTTGGGAACAGAGCTCTCACCCTGCGTGCTTTCACAAAGTCTGATTTCATCTGTAACTGGGAACAGGGCACTGGCATGGATAGAACTTTTGGTCTGACCTGGTCCAGCTTTTCTGGTGCTTTTGTTGCTTTTTTATCATGCTACAAAGGCCATAATGCTGCCAGTTCAGTGAGTCCTGTCATCTCACCTACTACCAGGGCCTATGCAGAGAAAGGGCACAAAAACAGGCTATGCCCTTCCTCCCCTGGCTTCCAGATCTCCTGGCTGCACCAAGGAGCTGTAAAGCCTGATGGTTTAACCTCCCAGGCCTTTGCTGGAAATGAGGGGAATAATGAAAGAGTGACTCTGCAACACATCCACACACAACAGGGAAAGGCCAAAACCACTTTGAGGTGCTGGTGGTGCTGTACCAGTGTGGGAGATCTTCTGGATCAGGGATGATGGTGTCTGGGACTGAGACCTTTAGCATGGAGATGAATCCACTCAGGAAAGCCCTGGCAATCAGGGTATTGCACATCACCAGGAAAAGACCCAGAGGACTATGCCTGTAGCCTCAAAAGTCAGCTTTGGCATGTCTCCCTTTATTTCTGTGGATCCACAAGGCACTTCCCGAAATTCTACTAAATCTACTTCCAAATGTTTTCAAAACAACCAGAGGCAGAGAATTTCCACCATGTAACACTTCAACGTATTATCTGTGAATTAAAATGCTTATACAAGGATATTCTTGGGGATAAATTTCCCAGTTGTTTGCTTCAGTGGAGTAAGCACAGCATTAAATTACAGGGAAGCACAACTATTATCTCATAGTTTTCTTTTTTTTATTATAGACTTTTTATCCACATGAATGATAAAGAAACTACAACAGAGTTAAATACCTTTTTTGATAACAGTGATTATATTCTTAATTACACTCAATATTAAATTGTAAAATATTTCCAGAGGAGTACAATCGTAATTCGTACAGCAGGCAAAATACCAGGGGAGGGAAGGGACGAGGGAGAGGGGTGTGAGAATCTCCAGTTTGCTTTTAAAAAGCACTGTGTATGGCTAACGCTGCTCTATCCATCCATCCATCCATCTGGCCACCCAAATCTGGTTCTGGCCCGTCTGGTGAGACGTTCACTTCTTTCCATAAAACAACCACTATCTCAAAGCAAGAGATGAACTGGCAGATGTTGTCAAGTGTCTGTGGTGCTGAAAGGACCAGCAGTTCCTTTCACAGCTTATCTGCACGATTCGTCAAAAGCATTTTTCTCTATCAACTTCAACAGTCCTTCTAAAAACACAAAGACTTAAACTTTGGTACCACCAAAAAAAAAAAAAAAGAAAAAAAGAAAAAAAAGATCAAGGACAGGCATTTTTTTTTTGTGTGTGTGTGGTTTTGTGTTTACTAATAAATGGCTGCTACATTCTATTTGACATGGTTGTCCATGATACTATGAGGTCACTTGTCCTTAGGTTCAGAGGAACCTGATTTTTTTTTTGTTATTTAGATCCCCAAACACTTCCATTTCACAGTCTATATACAAGTCAGGTTTCTGACTGGGTTATAACTTATAAGGTAACAGCTGCAAAAACTCTTGTGCCTCTGGGAATAAAAAAAGAAAAAGAAAAGAGAGAGAGAAAGAGAGAGAAAGTGTTACCAACATGAAGTCCAAGTTTGAGATACTCACAGAATTATGACACTTATTTGCAAGCCTTGAAAAAGGGACACACACAGGTTGCCTTCTCTAGGAGCATCCCTGGAGAGTTTGCTAGTGAGTATCTGCAGGGTCTTGTGGAAATAATGATGGAATTAATGATGAAGTGCAAGTTTTAACTGGCTGCAGTGTCAACAAACACAACAAGACCTGCTGTGGAAAGGAGCACAAGGCCCAGCAAGGGCAGCTGAGGAATGCAGAGCATGAACTGAGTAGCTGAGGGTCTTCACCCCCTGGGTGTACTGTGTGGGTAAGGATGTGCTTATGTGTTTCTTCTTGAGGAGACTCTTCTTCTGCTTGGCACATTTGAGGGCTTGAAATTGCTTCTGAACAATACAGTTGTGATTCTCTGCTTGACTGATTTAGCTTAGCAGTTAAGTAACAACTAATCTTTCAAAAGCACCAGGGCCTGCTTGGAGAAATCCCTGTTGTCTGCAGGGATGGTGTGCCTCTGGAAACAAAAACAGCGTGAGGAGCACATCCATCCTTCACACTCTCTGCAGACAGGCAGGAAATGCTCGTTGCTGTGGTGCCAGCACCTTCCTTGCAGGGATTGTCAGCTGATGGAAACCCAATTCCGGGAACAAACAGCTCCTTTCCTCTGGTGCTGCCATCCTCAGGCAGACTTTTATTGTACATCGAGTGCTGTGGACAAGGCTCTGAGGGCAGGGCCTGCTGCTTCTCATCTGGGGAGGCATGCTGTTTTATTCGGGGTATTAATACCCCTGAATTTGTCATCTGCACAAATTTGAATCAGCACTCAGATTAATCTAGACTCAATCAGAAAGTGCTGGCAGTCAATGAGAAAGTCTGCACAATAGGCCAAAACAGACCAGCTCAATGCTTAGATTAATCTCCTTATCTCAGCAGGCAGAGCTCAAGGCCACAGATACTGGTTATCTGGTTACTCTACACTTACTACTAGTGTTTTTAAGTATCTGCTTCTTCCATAGCTCAGGCAAACCTCTTTCATCTGTACTATCAAACCCTTCTCAGATGTCCCAGGCTTTCTCTTGAATAGCTCTACTTTGTGCATTCCTGAGATCCCTCTGCATGAATAGCTCTTTTTTTTTTTTCTACTCTCCCTACTTCTCATCAGAGATTTTTTGAGTGAATCCACAAGCCAGATTTTCTGGCATAGCACTGTAGCAGGGCTACCAGCTTTTTGCCTCTGTCTCCAATCCCTGATCCTCTTGGGGGGCAGGGCGGGGTTGTTGTTGTTGTTTTTGGTTGGCTTTTTTCCTCCCCCCCAAAAAAAGGAAAATTGGGGACTTTATTTAAATGCCAAGACTTTAGCATTCAATGCTGGACTGTCCCAGGCCACTCTTGATGGAGATGGTGTTTCTAGTAACTGAATGCTTCTAATAAACAGTTCTGGAAAATGCAGTGTTGGGTTTAGGAAGGCCCTGCACATGAGCAGCAGGATAATTTCCTTCTGCGGGACACTGAACTACAGATCATCAATCAGTGGAGTCCTGTAAAGGTCCAAAAATATCCTAATATGCTGCTCTTCCCTGGAGCTAAAGGAGTTCCATTAAGGGCAGAAAAACCCATTCCTACCTGCTCATGTGTGAACATTTTTCTACACTGTGAATGCCAAGGTATTTCCCTCCTTCCACTGGAGATAACATGACCTTGACGACACTTCGAGCTTCAGGAAACTCACGTGCTCAGGTGATCAGAACCGTAGAATCAAAGTTTACTCTGGGATGGAAGGGACCTTCAAGCTCATCTCATTCCACCAGACACTTTCTAGGGACACCTTCCACTGTCCCAAGTTGTTCCAAGCCCTGTCCAACCTGGCCTTGGATACTTTCAGGGATGGGGCAGCCACAGCTTCTCTGGACAACCTGTGCCAGGGACTCACCATCTTCATAGCACAGAATTTCTTCCTAATATCTACTCTAAACCTTCTCTCTGTGAGTTTGAAGCCATTCCCCCTTGTCCTGGCACTGCAGGACCCAATGATCAACTCTCAGCACTATCCCCCACTCCAGTGAAGCCCCATAGCTCACACCACACGTCAGTTATCAGCTTTACCTCATATCAAAACACCTCCACAGACAAGGCTCTGACACCAGAATCAGTAACATCAAACAACAGAACAATCCCATTAACTCTGGCAATGGCTGGAAATAAAAACACCAGGTCAGGTGGAATAAAGTTTCTTCTTTCACAAGCTCACCTTTAGCTTTTGCTGAGGTGTGCACCGAGCTTTTCTTTCCTGATCAAACTTGCTGCATAGGGAATCTGGAGTGACACAGAAACAAAGACAATGCTTTAAGACAAGGTCTGGCTAATGCAATATCCAAAGTGGAGACTCCTGGAAATGAAAGGGTTTATTTGCATCCCTGGAAACAGCGAGGAATTTTAGGAAACAGTGCCTTAAATTAAAGGTCTGAATTTTAGGAAACAATGCCTTAAATTAAAGATCTGAACTCGCTAGGAAACTAAAAATGGCTTGAATTAAAACAACAGATATCTCTTAAAATTCAATGGAAAAGATGTCTTCTGATGCTTTGTTTCTATCAGTTGCTGACAAAGGAGTAAAGCCACCTGAGAGATCACAAGAAATCAGCTGTCTGTGACAGAGCAGGCAGTGCACACTGATCCCTGTACAGCCAAAACACAGCAGGGTGGGAGTATGAGACTTCATGTATTTATATCACCATAATTAGGAAGTTCATAATAGTTATCTCTGACTTGCACCAATCTGAGGGGAAGCCACTGAAGTGGAACAAATAATTAAAGAAAAACAGAGAACATAGGCATACTAGGGAACATAGTTATATTTAGAAACATAGTGGGATGATGTGCTCACTGGCCACTGGGAATGCACTGCGGGGCTGCTCTTCTTCAATGCTGTGCCTTTAGAATGCAACAAAACTAATTTGCTCTGAGATTTCTCCATAGCTGGGAATCCAAGTGACTACAAAGTCTTTGATGATGTCTTTTGGAGGGACCTTTGGAGGAATTCAGGCTGGGATCAAAAAAAAAAAGTCAATGTCCCTACCCTCGAAGGTGCTGCAGCACGCTGAGGTGACCTGCTTCTGCTGTCAGGAACTCCAGGATACACTCACAAATAATGTCAAATATGTTATTGCAAGCTGACAAATATGTCATCTGCAGTCAGGAGAGAGGCCTTAAGCTGCACAAACAGCAGAAGGAACAGACAGGCAAATACACAGAGTTCAAGCAACCTGCCCCGCACACCTAAGACATGGTAGAAGCACATGAATTTTCATCCATATCCACTGATCCCACATATTCTTGTACACCCCTGGTTTGGATTTTAAATGCATTATGCCCACAGTGTGTGAAGATGTTTGTGTGAATTGGGCTCAGCATGTGTGTGGGTAGGTGTAAAACATTGTGTCTGCAATGACAGTGAGAGACACATCCATCCCTGGCTACCTTACTAAGGAAAAGTGCAGAGAAGGATCAGGATGACAGGAAAGAATGGAGCATCTGCAGCTCGAGAACTAACCCTTTCATTTCTCAGGGAAGGAGGCCAATCTGATTGAAAGCAGCAGCACAAGGAGGCAGGAGTGTCTGTGGCTGAATGAAAGCAAAAGCCTTTCATGGGGGGTACACTGCTTGTTCCACCACACAGCCCTGGAAAAGGGAAATGTGTGTGCACAAGCCACTGACAGCTGAAAAAGACCAAGGATCCAGGTGTTTTGGCTGACTACTTTTTTAGTCCCTACCCTTGGCAGAAGCTAGAAGCCACCAGCAAGCCTGCAGCCAGATCACCCCCAAAAAACTGAGCTTTCCCCTGCACTAACAGAGCTGCCTCCCGGTGATATAAAGGGAGAAAAACTCCTCAAACTGCAGCAGGGAGGAGGGTGCAAAGCAGCTGTTTACCTGCTCAACCCATGGCCACGGTTGAGGTTCAAAAGGGAGCAGCCACAAACAAAAAAAACCAGCACACTGCAGCTGGGACCTGTGATGCCTCACCGGCTGCTTTTTGCTTTTCTCCCACTCACCACGGCCAACAGGCAACTTGGGTTTGCATGGCCGCCGGTTATGTAGGACATCTCCCAGGCTGTACTGACCTAGATAATACAACGGGGTACATTCTGTCAGAAATTAACTGTTCTTAATCCACTTCTCTGCTATATTTGGTGCATCGGCGCCTCTTCAATGTGCGTTGGTTTATCCGCTCTCCTGGGATGAACTGGGAGAGGTGGGTGTTCAACAGGGAACTGACTACTTTCTTCGTGAGTTAAATCACCTACAGTTGTCATCTTCTACTTTTTGTCATTGTAAGAGCATTTGGCAGCTCTGGTGCTGTGGTGGAATAGTATTTACTCCCCTTCAGTGCACCCACAGTGACTGTTGCGATGAAGATGGGATCAGCACTCAAACGGGATGGGATCAGCACTCAAATGGGCACAGAGATCCAATGGATGGCCCTTAACAAGGGGTCTACAGCAATAACAAAAGTGCAGTTTTGGATTCAAGCAGCAAGAAATCAGTTTCTTACGACTTCGTTAACAGGACACAACGAGGGCAGATCTGAAGAGCAAACCCCAGAGAACTGCAATATGGACACCGGGTCTTTTCTCCTTCAGGCCAACTCCAGTCTAGTCCTGGGTACTGATCACCTGTTAGGAGCTAGAGCACACTCCTATGTGCATTCCTGGAACACATCCTCATTTGTTTCACCTGGAAGGAATCCAGAGCCAAGCTCTGGATGTGCTCCACAACATGAACCAAAGTGCAGGAAAGTGGGTAGGATAGTGGATTCATTTCTAATGTGCAGGTCTGATCCCTGCTACAGGCACTTGGACACCAAAGGAGACTTCACCTTTTCACCCCATCTCTAGTGGGATACACAAAGGGACATCACCCTGGCTTCTGCTGCTTAGAAAAAGGGTTTTGCACACAGGCAATAGCAGAGGATGTGCTCATGCTTCTCTGTAGATTCACACCCATTTCTGATCAGATTTTCTGCAGATTCTAAAGGAAAGGAAGCTCTTGCTTCTATTTTTTTGTATCTTTGCAAGGCATTCCTTCTCTCTAGCATTTGAATTTTCAGGAGAAAGAGGCCCAGCTCTGTCCTACCAAGGCACACACAGATGTATTGTCAAGATGAAAGTTTTGCTCATTTGTCTTTTAAAAAAAACAAACCAAGGCAACAGTAGCAAATAGAATTATGGTGAAAATAGTACTTGTCAGCTCACTTTCCTATATATTCTACCTTCAGCATCAAAAGGACGTGTTCCCTGTTCATACCACTAAACCTGGAGAGAACTCCACCAAAAATCAAATGAGGATAACAAAACATACAGAAGCCGACCAGCAGTATCATCCCAACTGCTAAAGCACAGAAGAACAAGTTATTTAGAGTTTCTGGTTTGGGAGGGCAAGGTGATGAAATCTCCCTTGGAGTCTGCAGGACACACAGTTCCAGAAATGCTCTTTTACCTGTCATTACATGTGTGTGCCTGTGAACAGGCACTTGAGCACAAGATGCAGCTCAAGAACCAAGAGTCGCTCTGCTAAACAACTGTTTCCCACTCACAATCTTGTCAAGGTCAGTCATTCCAGCTGGACCACTTCAAGCAGAGGATAAAAAGCAGAAATGCCCAAAAAGCACTGCAATTTCCCATTTCCTCTTCTTGAAACTAGAGTGACAGCTGTACAGCACACAAAAAACATGGATACTCCTTGTTTGTATAATGAATAAACTAGTTGTACAAAGCATCAACTTTCCATGTACAACCTAGAATAGGAATTAAACTTTCTGGTATTTCTGTTTCCTTTTTTTTTTTTTTTTTTTTTTTTTACAGTGGCACCCAGAGGAACATGATCTCATACCTCTGAAGATTTACAAGCATTACCACATGGTAGATCTTTTTCTTCTTCTAAACATTCCTTGTGATTCTTTAATGATGATACAGAGATAGAAATCAGTTTTGCAGGTGGATAGTTCCTGATTTGTTTTATTGCCTGACTCTGAAGAACAGAGCTGGTTCAATGCAGCACTGAGAGCAGAAAGCCATAAAACGTAGAAGGGTTCCAGATGGATCCAGTTCTGAGCTCGGAACATTACTATCAGCCCAAAGTTAGGCTACTAAGGAGCAAGTCAGTTAAGAAACTAAAATACCCCAAACAAAACCAAACCAAGAGTTCCCATTTAATCTGGAAAGACAAAGGACTGAGTATTTCATATTTTCTAGCAAATCTCAAAAAACTACCATCTTTTGCACCTACATAAAGTTAGTGGGATTGTTCTCTACCTGATGTTCTAAACCACAGTGGGTGATGAACTGAGCTTTTCCTGATGGACTGGTCACAACTGAGGTCGGCACTTCCTGGGAATCTACAATCTACTTGCAAGGGACCTCTGACAGGAAATTAAGAAAACCTACTCTGTTTGCAGGAGGCTTAAATTTTCTCCTTGGTGTTCTACTTCTCTGTGGCAACATTTGGGAGGGGTTCACAAAAACATTGAAGGATAAAATCGTCATGCTGGGAATGCTGCTTCTGATCTTTTTCTCTCACCGGGCAGCTTGGCAGAAAGTTCATGCCTTTAAAATTTGATCCACTAACACATTTGCTCAGAAAACACTATCAGAGAGATACAGAGTCTCAAGTAGAGGCTGACTCAATTCTTTCTTAAGGTGCTGGGCTGTCCTGGCAGATGAATTCTGGTAAACACTGGACAGAAACTGACAACTCTAAGGGCAAGTGAGGCTCTTCTAAGGCCATACCATGTGTGTCATGGGAGAATTTACCTGAGGGAATTTACCTGCCCAGAATTAGCAGCAATTCCTTCTCACTGGCCCTTTCTTTACAGTTTAGTAGCAACAGCCAGATGATCCACCAAATCACAGAACCTTTTAGGTTGAAAAGCCCTCTAACATCATTGAGTCCAACCATTCCCCCAGCACTGCCAAGGCCACCACTCACCCATGTCCCCAAGTGCCACATCCACATAGCTTTTAAATCCCTCCAGGGATGGGGACTCCACCACTGCCCTGGGCAGCTGTGCCAGGGCTGGACAGCATTTTCAGTGAAGAAATTTTCCCTAATATCCATTCTAAACCTCCCCTGGCACAACAGGATTCATATGCCAAGCCCATATTTTATATATGACCTCTGAGTGCCTGCCCTGTGCCCAGCCAATCTGGGAGACAGCACTTTGAAAGAGGAGGAAGAGAAAAATGAATTCACTGATCTGAGATCTATTTTCCATTTAAATATGACTGGAAATCAGTTTTTTCCTGGCACTTGGCTGAGAGCTTGGCACGAACAGGTTGCCAAACTTTCTGGTAGCTGCTCCAGACACTCTGATCAAATCCTTTTCTCTGAAAGACAGGGAGTTCCACCTGAACATCAGGAAGAAATTCTTCACTAAGAGGGTGACTGAGCACTGGAACAGCCTTCCCAGACAGGTTGTGGAGTCTTCCTCACTCAAGATATTCAAAAGCTGCCTGGAAATGCTCTTTTAGCTGTTATTATATGTGTGTGTGCCTGTGAACAAGAACAATTCTGAGTAACATGCTCTGAAGGGACCCTGCTCGAGCAGGGAGGCTGAACTAGATGCCCTCCATTAGTCCCTTCCAACCTGAACCATTTTGTGATTCTCAGCAAAACTGGTGGCCACACAACGTCCTGCTGCTCCAGCAGCCTGCCAAGCCAGGCTGTGCCCTAAGAACTCAACATCCACCACTGAATACCTAACAGGACAGGACCCACCCCGTTTTCCCAATGATCTGAGCCTTACTTCCACTTTCTGGAAGACACAAAACATTACTATTTTTTAATCCTGGAGAGAGCAGAGCACTAAAATAACCCCCCATTGATTAAGCCCTGCTTTAAGCGAGGCTTTAGACGAGGAACATTAAGGCCCGGCCGCCGGCGGGTGCAGTGTCGGGCAGGGGCGGCAGAGGGCGCCCGATCCCGCCGATCCATCCCCGGGGCCGCAGCTCCGCGATGGATTTTCCCCCCCAAAAAAGGGGGAGAAAAAGCATCACGGCCACTGTTCAGCACCGTCTGGGCACCACAGGGCACCACCTGCACCCAGTGCTTTCCGAGCAACACTCAGTCTACAGCGGGAGTTGGCGCTAGAAAGTTGCCAAATGGGATTATATTTGCTTAATTTTTTCGTGCTTGTTGTATTCCAGGCATTTTTGACACAGCAAACACGCCAAAGAGGGTATGGGCAGCTTGAGGGGTTACAGTTCACTGGGAGGGAAACCATCGTTCTGGCAAAACCTGCCTCTGGTGCCCACAGTTACAAGGGATCAGGAAATCACAGAATTGTTCAGGTTGGAAAAGCCCTACAAGGCCAACAAGTTCAACCATTCCCCCAGCACTGCCAAGGCCACCACTAACCCATGTACCCAATTGCCACGTCCACACAGCTGTTAAATCCCTCCAGGGATATTCAGGAAGGACTAATTCAGGTTATATAATCCTTCAGCCATGAGAAGAGCCAAAAAACCCCGACCCTAGGCATTTACACTGTTTGTTAAAGAATTTTTAAAAAGCAATTAAGCCCAGTGCCATGGCTAATTATACCAGTTTGGAGTTCAATTTGGAGTCCAATACTGCATAGGTATACATCTATGAAGGTCTAAATAAAATTAAGATTTAAGTATGCATTACATACTTCTGCTTTTCTCTTTGCACTTCTATGTTAACAAGAAAACTAGGCTAAAGCTCTGTTAAAGCATCAGAACAGCATCTCAGGCACAAAAGAAAACAACCTGCCCCTTGTTAAAACAAACAAACAAACAAACAAACAAATCAAAAGTAGCCATGCTTCTCATGTATTCTGCACCAAAAGCTTTAATTCATCCATTCCATAACCCAGGAAGGCCAAAGTCGTTCTATCATTACCACATTCACTTCATTAATCTTAATTCTAGATATAAACATACAAGACATACTCACATGAATGAATTAAAGTAACTGCAGGGATTATCACCTCAAAAGTGCTGACTCCATCTCAGTTATCAACCAAGACATAGCTGAAGATTTCTGCACCAGTCTTAAACACACACACTCGTTATTTGCTGCAGTCTCTCACTTCTGCATATGCAAATACATTTTTATCTGTCTCACTGTTCACAACCTGCCTCACAAATATGAGCATAAGGACTTACTGATGGTCTGACAACATTCCTATTAGTAATAATTAAACTCAGGCAGTGACAGGGAGGGAAGAGGTCCCGAATTGCTGGGGCAGCAATTCAGCATTAAATGCTGAAACTATTCCCTGTAAGTACATTCAGACAGCTCTGTTTAATGATTAAATGACTATTAGTCTTTCTGCAGTGTGCATCAGTAAGTGGAAAGGGTGTGAATTACATGATCATATTTCTTTTCCTGCCCAAGAAAATCAGAAAAAAATGACCACAGCTGGCTCACTGGAAGTCTGGGATATCCTGTTTCAGAAGCAACTTCACAACTGGCATGCAAAGTGAATGGTAGAGATGATCCATTCTCTCTTTGGGAAGGGGAGTTGGATAGCTCCAAGCCTCAGATGACACAACAGATAAAAGCTGAGGTGGCCCTGTAAACTCTGAGCTTCTCAGCAGGGACTGGGCAGGTCACCTGCCTCAAACACAAAGCAGCAGGGGAAGTGCTTTTCAGGGTGGCATCCTAATTACCATCTTCTGTGACAATGAAATTCACAGATCAGGCCAAACTCCGGGCCAGGCATCAAGAGACAAAGAGGGACGTGGTAACAGCTGGACACATTAAGGGAAAAGAGTGGAGACCAGCAGCAAAAGAAAAAAAAAATATCCAGAGATGTTCTGGACTTGATTTTCCTCCATAACACCTCTTTCAAACACCCTCCATCTCTCATTGAAATCTCTGAAGTCAGCAGGAACAGGGTGCGTGAATGTTCGGCAGCTCTAAAAATAAGGCCAGTCCTAAATGCAGCTAAACACCGGCACACAGGTTTGACGATCCTGGCCTTCAGCTTTGTTTTTGTGTCCTAACCCATCAATTAGGAAATGACAGCAGCAGGAGGTTGGACAATGCCTTCTCTGCACCAAGGCCCATGACAACCAGAAGGAAAATTTAGGTGCTCGAGCTGATTCAGGGAAGTGGGAATATTTGGGAAAGCTGCCTCGAAACAAAGGGCTGTTAAATAATGTCAGACTGATCATGGAGAAAACACCAGCAAAGCAAGTACTGGCTGACAATCTCCTGTTTGCTACCATGCCCTGCTCTTAAAACCACTAATCTGTGTTTGACTATGAAACATCTTCCCATGCTCCAGCCCCCTTCCTTGCACTGGGTTAAGTATGTCAAGCTTTCAAAACAGCAAAGTTGTATGTGATCATCTAGAGTTGCACTAACACACAGGCAAAATCCCTCTTGATTTTAAAATAACGAGCAAGAGACCCAACAGTAAAGTGTGCCTGCACTGAACTGTGTTTTGGCAACTTGATCCTTTACTGCTGAGTTAAGCACTACTTCTAGTGTCTGAAATGTGAAAACGGCACATCCTAAGGTTTATTTGCTGGTGAGAAGCTGGGCTCACACAGATTCCCTACCGAGGGTTGAAATGCACCCCTTGGCAGCTCTCGTGAGGTAGAAACATTTAACTGTTTGCTGATTCAATGCTCCCATTCCTCCCTGCAGAAGCACCTCTCCGTGTTGAGTCAACACATTTCTTTTAGTTGAAACATGAAGACCCATCTGGTTACTGAACGAAAGTAAATCTCCAGGTAATTAGGCTCTAAACCAGCTGAGAACTGCACACTTAGGTCTTGCTAACTACAAGGTAATAGGAGCTCGGTGATAGCGCATCTGCATGGCTCACAAAGGAAAAGTTTGAGGTGTACATCTAAAAAACATAAAGCAGCAGCTCGTGGCATTTTCAGTGGGGAAGGCAAACTTACAATTTGTAGCTGCTGTACCATTTCTTCTCTGTACGCCAGTTCCCGCTTCATCTGATCTTGAAAATTATCTGTGTGAGGCGGGGAAAAAAGTAGATGCAATAATTAAAACAGGGACCACACAGCAGAATTCATATAAATCAAATTATACCCAACCCAATCACCGCTGAGGAACCACGAAGCACTACAAAGCCCTTCAGCCAATTAAAATGTGTGCCTAACAAAAACTTACGTATTAGAAGACACTACAGACAACAGAAAAACTGTGAAAAAATCAGATTTGGCCACTTCCCCAATCATCAAATCTAGGCTGCTAAGTTTCTGTTGCTAGAATAACCCAGTTATTTTTCTTGATGGGCGAGACTCTGCAGTCATTACTCAAACTTCTGCCAACACTGAGGAGCAGAAACTGCTCTTCTTTGCTTTGGCATAGATCTGTTGACATCAGCAGCAATGTCCAACATGTGAGAGGAGAAAGCGTTCAAGGATGCAGGGTTTGATTTGTGGTGTGTAACACTGAGCTGATGGCTTTGAACAAAACTCGGACTAAAGCGCCACGAACAGTGACGCAGAACTCAGAAGGGAAAAAGTCTTTAAAAGAAAAACCCTGAACAGTTGGGTTACAGCACAGTCCAGCCTTCCTGCTCCAGTAGATCCTCCTTCCCTCACTTTCCTCGTAAGTAACCATTTCAGACAAACCTTCATTTGATAGAAGATTAACTGCTGGTCCATATTCCATAACATTGCTGTTGGAGGGTGGGAAAAAAGAAATATATAAACAAAACTGTAGGCAAGAACCATGCAACTTAACAAGCTGCCTGGTGGAGATCTGGGTGCAGTGATGGACTGTTAAACGGAAGGGGAAAGAAAACCCGTTCCAACCAGTATCATTTTGATCCGGGAAACAAGCCTGTCCTGGAGCATGGAACTGGTGAGGTGAACGACATTGGAAAAAATCATGGACAGCCTGAAGAAGGGAACTACAATGCCAAGGCAGCTAAAATGGTTTATTTACAGCTAACCAATTAAAAGAGTGATAGAGTCATGCTGGCTGCTGGGATACCAGCCTGGGAGTTAGGAAGCCTTGGCTCCGCTGGACTCCGTGTGTCTCTCCATGCCTCCTTTCACTACCAGCAAAGCAGGAATAATAGCCCTGCTTCATCTGCCAAGTGGGTTGGGAGGATTAATGGATTAAAGGACTGGGATGCTTGGATAGCACAGCAATGGGAGTTGCAGAACTACCTGAACTGCAGTGGAAAGATTTGGGCCCAGGTGAGATTGTGCAGCTTGTGCTGCCGCAACACGGGGATCTCACCCGCTCCCAAACTGGTCGTGCAGCCTCGGCACCACTTCCCAACCCCAAAAAACACAGGAAGGTGGGAAGGCACGAGAGCACCCGTGGCATGACTCAATGGAGTGGAAGAATGTCCCTCATCTGCAGGGAAAAGCGGATTTGTCACCATCAAGTGTGGGTATAGGGAGGCTGGTAGAAATTACGAGGGGGGCAGAGCTCTGTTCTTCTCTTTCACACGTGAATTTTGCTCTCTCTGAATGATGAGTCAAGCTGCTTTTTAAAAGGCAAGGAGGCAGGAAAAGAGCAGTGAAACAAAGAAAGAGAAATTTCAGCGGGCTGAAACCATCAGGAGTACAAAAGGACGTGATGGCATCCAAATGAAGTTCTTCATATTGCAAGTAAATTCCCACAGAACTTTTCAGCCTATTCTCTATACTACTCCAGCTTGACAATGAAAATAAGCCAACAGAAATAAAGCAGGTTTACCATTCCTCTTTTCCTACCCCTAGAAAAGTCATGCTGTAGAAAAATGTGATTGCCTCCTGTCCTGATCACTAAGGGCTGATAAATCTGTGCTAATTCCTACTGAGGTCCTCCAGCTTCACTCTGAGTAGGCTTTAAGGAGAAATTTTCCTTTTTTCCTCAACACTTTCCTCCTGACTGCCTTTTCATGGGCTCATCACCTCTCAGAAAAAATAGCTCAGAAATCTTTCTCAGTCCTGCACACAGTGCAAGTGTCCAAGCTCACAGTGGAAATGGGTGTTAATGGCAGGGATAGTGTTGGGGTTTTTTTTCCGTCAGCATTAATCCGACTCCGAATGCTTACAGGCAAAGCCATAAGCCATGCCCAAGAGAAAAGATATGAATATTTAAATAGCTTTCTTAACACAAAATTAAATACTTTAAGTACCCAGACTACTTCTCCACCATTTTATTGCCACGGTTGTTAAGTGCAGATGGACAAAATGCGGAGCAGCCGACACCGGAGGTACAAACCAGCGGAGGGTTCCAGGAGAACCTGTCACCAGGCACAGGTGCTTGTCTTCCTATCAGGACAGCAAAGACTTCGATTTTCTTCAAGTGATCTGATCTTTTGGGTTTTTTTTTATTATTTTCTTCAAGTGATCTCTGCTTTGAGAGATTCTTACAGCCAACAGAAAACCTCATCTGTGGCTTTCAAAACACAGGTGCAAGCAGCAGAAGACAAGGTCTGCTGTTTTATAAAACGCCACAGTCCATGTTTCAAGCAGGTACAGGAAGCCACAGAGAAGCTCAGACCATAGCACTGCCACAAGAGCTGGCAAATAAGCTCAGTTCTCATTTAACAGTGATTTCCATGAGAACTCTGAAACCAAACACCATTTACACAGAAGAATGCACAGCCCTGCTGTGGATAGTGGTTTATGACTATTAACGTATAATACCCCGAATGTGTTCTGTTCCAAGTGCAAAACCCAAAAAAAAGATGATTTTGGAGTTAACTCCAGATAACCTGACAGAAGCACTTTCTAGAGAGACATAGTATTACCTTACACATCTCATGTGTTGCCTCCCTGCGGAAACAGGGATGAGTTTTCCCCTATTTAAAAAAACACCATGAAGACTTGAAATTCAAAGGCTTCCTATGCATCTGAACAGTGCACAGAATAGGGAGATCCACCACCAACCATAAGAATGAGAATGACCCTGGCAGTGTGTTCCTGTCCTTGGCAGCTTTAGGGATGGGACAGAATTCCAGGCTCCATGACTGCTTACCCTGGTGCTGCAGACAGGGATATAAAACCTGCCTGCTCTTTGCTCTCTCCTGCAGCCTCAGGTATTTCCGAGCCATGATAAATCCATCAATACAATTTTAATTTTACCTCAACTTCCATTTAGTTGGATCTCCAAAGCCTTCTCTCCCTAGCTCCTCCCTACCCAAGACCACCAGAGGCAGTTTCTAACTTGGGAAACCTGTCAAAGTAGTTTCTAATAGTTGATCTAAAGCAACAGCCCTGTTCAGCATCAAGAGACTGGAACAGACTCCCTCTCTTCTGCTAGAACATGTACTGCTGTAGAGGGCAAACCACCCTTATCACGGATTTACGCTGATTTGCTTTACAAACACTGTTTTTCTTGTTTTATTACATGTGGAGGAGGGGTGGGGTTTTTTTGGTAAATCTAAATCTGTAAATAGGTTTTACGGTCACTTGTAGATATTGTTTATAGCACATTATCTGTTTTCTATTTTAATCCTGAAGAAAATTGACCACTACTTTGTGGTACATTGAAACCACATATTTTTCAAGCCAGCATACAGCAGTCACCACTTCCTTGGTCGGCCGTATGTGTTCTTTTCTTTTATTTGAATTGTATTTCATGTGGTTTAATTTCAGTGTTTATTTACATGGCAATGACAGAGCATTAATTTTCCTGCAGAAGAACAAAAGGATAAACAAGAGACCTGAATGGCAAAGCTCCAAGGTGCCATTTCGCCAATACCACACAGCAGTGTTTTGATCTACAGAGATTATTTGAAAATTACCTCACTCCCAAACCTAAGTAATGACTGTATTTATTCTGAAGGATGAGGTTATACTCTTTTCATTAATATCTGTATCACATCAGGCGACTCTTCTTTATTTTTGGAGCTGTCTACATATTTCAATATTTGGGCTGAAGACAGAGTCATTCCCAGAATCCTTGCACTTCCCTGCTTTCCTGAACTTGCCTATCTGATGCTACAGGAAGGGGACAAACACACTTTCTCTAATCTTTAAACACACGAGCCCTGCTAGGTGTCCATTTAGTTATATTTAACACGTGCTCAGTGCATTCCATCACCTGGGGATCGCAGTATTCACTTGTCAGCTGTGGTGAGAGGGCCACCTCAAGCAGCCCATCTCAGGGGGAACAATCCAAACAGGCATCTCTAATGCTTAAACACAAGTCAAATGAATTCTCCAGCATCAGCTAGAACCACCTGAAAATGAGTATGAAGCACCTTGTCTTCCTTCAAAAGCCCTTGAGATGCTGGTTAAGAGCAGTATCACTGTACCCCAAGAGACCCTCCGACATGTTTCTCCTTACTGTATTTACTGTTACCAAAACCAGAAAAATATACACCAAAACAGGCCTCCAGCTTTATATTTTCCCTACAAAAGACCTGCTTGGGCAGCCTGCAAAACCACACCAGAAGTGCCACCGTAGAATCATGGAATGGTTTGTGCTGGAAGAGGCCTTGAAAACCATCTAATTCCAACCCCCTGCCATGGGCAGGGCACACCTTCCATTGGACCAGGTTTGCTCCAAGCCCCATCCAACCTGGCTCAGCAGAACTAAGCCAAAGATCCTGGCAACACAACTGAGAACCTACCTCTCCCATTTTATCAGCCTGACAACAACCAACCACACACACACACGACACCAAAACCACAGAGATGTGTCTTACTGAAGACGGGGAAAGACGCGTTTCCTTTCAACACCTGGAATTCCTGTTCCAGCCTCCTCCGTAAGTCGATCTGCTCAAACAAAACCTTCTGGAGCTCCTCTAACAAAGAGAAAAGAAAAGTGGGTTTGATAGTCTGTGTAAATAATTCTTGAAGGAACAGTTGCAGAGCAATTCATTACCATAAGACAAAATATTTTAGCGCTTATTAGGGGGAAAAAAAAAAAGTGTTGCATAGACCTACAATAGATTTTGTGCAGAAAGCCATGAATATAAATCAATGTAATATATTATTTTAAAGTATTATATTACAGTGTCATGTATTGATTGATATATATGCATTAATCTCAATTATATCCACCCAAAGGTCCATATATTATTCATATGTTACTTGACAAGCTTAAAATATGGTGCAGAACAAAAGTGCTCCCTATTATCCTCATATTCTATTAAAACAAAGAGCAGTTTTATAATGTAAGTGGCCCTTATTTATTTTACCTTTCCCCATGTTTTCCACATCCTTCTTCAGCGAATGAGGTGAATTGGTTTCTTGTGTGTGTTCTCCTTAAAAAAAAAAAGAGAAAGAAATTAAGTTATTGATTTACTGATAGGTCCTTTTTTTTCTTTTTTTTTTGTCAGTGTTGTCCTTACTATGCAGCCACTTCAGAGAGTCTGGAGGGAAAAGAAAAAAAAGGGGGGAAAAATACAAAGAAAGAGTAAAATTGAGCTTTATCTACATGTCTCCGTGTGCATAGCACCGGTATTTTGCAAACTCATGTTTTCTTCTAGGTTACTGAAGTATCTGCCTACAGCATGGCCTCTTGCAGGCAGTATCTCCTCGATATCCAGGACAGCTCTTCTTGCCAAACTGATCCCTCTAACCCCTCTTGAAAATGCTCTTATCAGAGAACAACCAGGAGCAGGCTGAGAAAGGGAAGAGCCTTCTCCACAGCCTCATCTCTCCTCCTCACCACGGGAAGTCTGTGCTGTCCATCGGGGCAGGACCCTGCTCCAAAATCCACGGGCAAAATCCCTTTTTTTGCACCTGCCTTTCTGCCTTCATCAGCTCTTCAGCTTTATCATCTTCCAGAGCCCCGTGGCACGGGCATGTTGTAGCTGGATATAATTTATGTCCAGCTGAGATAAAATTGACATTAGTGGTATTTGCATCTAAAAGATACAGCTCTGAGGTCAACCAATTCAGGGACTTCTGCCTTAGGTCGCTCAAGTTAACTTCTGATCATATTATAGCACAGAATTTTCTAGATAGGAGCATTTGACTATTTCCAGACACATGCATGCTACTTCCTTCAGCTTTTTTCTTTTACAAATTGAATTAAAAAAAAAAATCTTCACACACTGTTGAGTTCACCTGGATAAAAATGTGACTTAAAAATCGAAGCATTTGACAAAAGGTGTTATTTTCATTATCCTCTGGAACTGTGAAATTTTCCTCTGATTTTTATGAATGGGGTTTTGAACAAAAAGCTATGAAAAACTGCCTTTTAAAAGAAAAAATAACCACTTTAGCTGAAATTGATGGGAGATTTTCTCTTATTTACAGCTGAAATAGAAATGGACCCTCGATAATTAAGAAAATATTTGGTAAATAACCAATTATTGAAGTAATTGCATTAATTCTTGTTTTAGTCCAGCCAGTAAATACACATCATTAACTCTACTGATAAGTAATCACAAGAGACATTTATATAAAGCTACTCTTGTGTTTATGTATTTGGAAGAGAGAATCATGGAGAAAAAAAATCTTGGCTTTTTGTTGTTTCGTTTGCTTGGGATTTTTTTAAAAAAATTTCATAAGACTGAATAGGTCACCACACAACAGACAACAGTTACTTTAAAAATAATTGTGTCATCACAATAGGCTAATTTTAAAGTTGAATTGGAAAGTCTTCTTACACATGCAGTCAGAAATCTTTCCGCAAAGCATTCATTTCTGTTTTTAAAAATCGATGCAATCTTATATCCAGTAAACCTTTAAGTCTTAGTATATGAAACCTGTCCAACAGCTATGCATTTTAGCATTTGCTTTCTCTTCATTCCTTAAAAAAAAGCCAGAAAGCAACCACTCATTCAGGCATATACATTTATACAATCGGTATCTGGTGCCAACAATTCCATTTTAAAAACTTGTTTATATAATATAGTGATTAAAAAAAATATTTTTTTTATAATATTTGATAGAAACAAAGTGTTTTTTAGAGTTGTCTCACCACAGTAAAAGAAATAGCAAGCTTAAAAATATATCACTTTTTGGGCAGTGGTTTGAGGAGTTTCCACAATGTAAAAGGGTCTTTTTTTTTTTAGCTAACATAATTCTGTTTTAAACTGGATTGCTAACAAAATAAATATTTTATTAAATAAATCAGGGTATACTACATCAAAAGGGAGGAATTTAAGTTTAGGAAGGGTATTTATTGAATTATAAATACTGGTATATTTCCAATTCATTTCTTCCACCGAGGCATTCTTTTCTGAAAGTTTTATGCGCGATTTTGAGGGATAACGGGCTCACAGACAGAAGGTAACTGGGTTTTTCAAGGGGGAGGAAGATAAACGGGAAGACACTAGAGCATAGTGACAACATAAGTCCTATCCACTGGCTCGTTTGAGCTTTCAGGGCCATAGGATTTGAGGTTGCTGACTCGCTGAGACAGAAAAAGCTGCATCAAAAATGAAAGTAAGGGCATGTAGCATGAAGAACAACTTCTCCAGCATCTGCAGCCTCCCTACTAAGCTGGTAAAAAGGCTTATTAGGAAATCCTCCATCCTTACTCCTGAAGTAAGTAACAAATGGGACTGGACACATGAAGGTGTTTAAAGGCAAAAGCCAGTATATGTGGTTTTGTAGAATAATGACATTTTTAAACTGCTTTCTGATGTTAAAAAAACAGTCTCGACATTATTATTATTAGAGGCAATAATAATCAGATGGGTTTCACCTTTCCAGTCCCCCTGAAAATGATAATCAGGAGCCTGCTCTTCTCCGTTTTTCCGTACTTCCCAGAGGCCTCATCATGCCTTGTGTGCTGCTTTACCTTAATTGAAAGGGAGGAGGTATTGAATATTTAACCAGCTTCCTTTCTCTTAAATGTTAATTAAAAGCTAAATAGGTGTTTAAAAACAAACAAACAGAAAGCCCAAAGAATTTTAATCAGTCTAAGGAAAAAATCACTTCCGCCTCCTAATGGCTCCACCATAACTCTCTTGGGCCTTGCCTACACACAAACTTGTAGCAGGGTTTAGAACAGCACTGAAAGCTGGGCAGCCCCTGGCATGGACACAAAGGTTTTCTTTACTACAGTCATATTTAAGTTTATTTGGAAAAATCAAACTACCTCATCCCTCTGTTGGAAAAGGAGATGAAGTGTTTGCAGCCGGTTTCGAGCTGCCCCAGTGAAAGCCTTTGGTACGTCTGTTCTTCCCGATGAGCTCGGGTGAACAGACATCGTTATGGCTTTCCTCACTTGGGATGTGAACACCCACCCAGGGAGGGAGGACAGCAGAGACGATGTCTGTGATTAGACACACCTCAGAATGACTCAGAAATCAGCACTGTGGCAAACAGAGGCCCCAGTTCGTACCCTGGCACAACCTCGGCTCTGGTGGTGCTGCCATTTTGTGAGCCCCACGCCCACTGGGGCAGTGAGGTTTTGAATTTTTAGCAGTCAGAATTTTAACAATTCTAAATTTATTCTCCTCAGAAAAAGAAGTGCACTTTGCCCTCACTGCAAAAAAAACAAACCAGACACAGCCAGGTTACCTCTTCGTGCCGTGCCGCCTAGAGCGATCTCCTGCAATCCTTACCCAGGAAGCTCTCAGAGCACCCTTCAAACAGCAGCTAAAATATTCCACACTGTCCCAGGCAACTCAGCTGTCTCAACGGGCAGCTGGATTGTCCAGTACAGAGCTCTGATGGTCTGGGAACATAACCCCCTTCTCCTGACTCTGCGCCTTGTCCCCAACTCGTGCCGTCTACAATTCTCACTACCTCTGCACTGTCAGACCACATCATCTAAAATCATCCATTTGCCTGTGTCTCCACATCATCCTTGTTATTCCTGGACAGTAACTGCACATCACAGAGCACACCTTGTCTGCCAAGAGCTCTTCACCTCACTGCTAACGCTGTTAAGCCTGCAGCATCGATGGTCTGTCATAACTTAAACATCCACCGGTACTTTTAGCTGGAAAGGGCTGTCTGCAGACAATAAAGGCCACAGCATTAAGTTTTTGGTATCTTCTGGATATAAATATATATATCCATTTAAAAAATATAGGCAGATGTGAACCAGCAGACTTTCGGAGTTCCAGAGGCTCCCTCTGTATTTGAAATTAATTACTCGCCCTAAGACATGCAGAGTTCTTGTGTATGTCCTGAAGAAATTCTAACCTTACTGAAAATA
>VYXB01007659.1:32533-88260 GCA_013397135.1 Pachyramphus minor | reverse complement strand
ACAAATAAACAAACTTGGTGATGGGACAGAGGGAAGAAGGGAGCTTTAGGCGTTCCGTGAAGACTGTAAGGTGAAAAAGTCCTGTCTTAAGACCTAACGGCAGGGAAAATCTCGCCAGGAATAGAGAAAAATAAAATATATCCCTCCAGCTGCTTGACAACCCCTTATACAGGAAACCCCCCTGTACTGTCCAGGGGGCTATGTTTCAATGTCTAGGGGGGTATGTTACAATGTCCAAGGGGGATGTCCCAATCGCTGCAGCTCTTACATATCTGAACTTGTTCAAGAGAGCTGGAGCACTGGGGGCTGTTGCAATAAATGAGTATGTAACAGGTCATGTAACCAAAAAGTACAAAAGGCGCTTTTTCAAACAAGCAGTGTGCTTTCAGCCCCGGGTGGTCTGGAGGCACCGCAGCATGCTGCAATAAACCTCTCTTCAACACGCTTTCCTTGTCCTACAGGTAATTTATGCCGTCTTTTAAATTTAAGGGGAAATTTTACCAACATCCTGATAGCAACTTAGAGAATTTCTAAAATAAACAGGTGATGATCTGTTTTGTACATGAAACTTGTTTAGAATGAATGTGACCTAAGGGACTGAAGGTCAGGATAGTGTCAGGCCGATGAAGATCCTTTTACATGCCACTGCCCTTTCATTTGATCTAGTAGAAACAATCATCCTTCTCATGAGATTTGAATTTCTCAGAACTTGGCCAATATACATGTAGTTAATCTGTAGGACTCTACCTAATATGTAGGCAAGAATCAGAACTGCCACCTAATTTCATTGTACAGACTCAGTCTACGTGCATGGTAGCATAAATAACGACTGTGCTAAGAAATAATCACTGGATGGTTAGTAGAATTGAATTTTTGGTCACAGTGATATATACACAAATCACCTTGTATTTACACTTTTATATGTACAAATACACTCTCTGTAAGTGAGGGAACAAAGTGAAAATCAAACACGCTTTTGCATCTTTGGGGTCAATACTCTATGAGTATACAACATGAATGATAGCTACTCATACACCTGTCACAGCTTGTAGCTTTTGTAATATATGTCAACCTTTTACAGTTTTACAGTACATCTAACTGGTTACAAGAAATAAAAATGCATGTGTCCTTGTACAGCTGGCATTCTATTATTTAGTTGAATGACTTCTGCTTTTAGCATTTAATTAGGTGTTTTTCTGCGGCAGGCATAAGATAATTTTTTTTCTTAGATATGTGATTTGGCCTCATTTCAGAAGCAAGTAAATAAAAAGTGGGCTACCTTTAAAATGTTGAGTCCATGAACATCTTGTATTTTTTAAATTCTCCATAGGATATAACAGTGGATGAGAAAAAATTATCTTTTAGTGCTTTCAGTACTCATTGTGATGTATTTTTTACAAAACAAGGTCACGCCTACCAAACTGGAGTGTTGTACTGTACACTGTAAGCTTTAATGAGGTCTCTTCTCATTGTAGACCTAGGGACAAACTGGAAAAAAGCAACCATCTAGTGAGGGCTGAGGACATGTAAAAGAAGCTATTCTAGTTGTCACTGCTGTTGCTGAATTTGAGAACTCGACAGTTTATTTTTGTCACTGCTCAAATGCAAGGCATTTTGTTAACATTCTGTGCTGTTATGGCTATGATTTTTAAACAAAGGAAAAAAAATTCTTATAGCTTCCCAGACATACTTCTAGCCACATTTTACCTGCCTGGGTGAAAAGTGTGTCATGTTCTGCAACTGATATTTGTAATTTTTAGTTAAAAACTTCAGGTCAAGTCTGCAGTTGCTGTCAGGAAAACTGAGAATTAGATATTGTACAGCTGATTCCAGTAAGTGAAGGACAGTTACTCGATCTCTGTACGTCAACTACATAATTACTGAGAATTTCATGCCAAGGAAGGGGATGGGATAAATGACAGAGGAATGTAACAGAGTGTATGCATCATCTGTGAATGGATGTAACCAGGACTTTAAAACTTCTGGTTTAAAGGCATTATCCAAGTATTAGTATATAATACTAATAATATAAAAAAGGACCCAGTCGGACCCCCATCTGTCCATTTGTGTGTACAAAGCTATTGGTGACAAATGAACTCTCTTTAAAGTGAGTGCATTTAGAATTATAGGATTGAGAGAAAAAGTGCATGTGTAGCTTTACAATAATATTTTTTACAAGTTTTTTTTAAGAGAAAAGCTGAACTTCAGCAAAGTTTTACATATTGACACTGGCAAGTGTAGCCAATGCTGCTAATGTTTGTTGTGTACAGAAGATTCAGGCTGGCAGGACCTACCCAGTAGCAAGGGAAAACATGCTTAATAGAGTATCCATAGAGTGCTTTTTATTATTGCACAGATTTATAGGTGGGAGGGAGGATAAGGCAGCTCCCCATTAACCTTTTGCAGAATAACAAATTCTCCACATTCTGTGTATCTCTCTCAAAATAGCTAGACCACAGACAATAAAGATGGTTGCATTTTACCTTCTAAGTGATCCATGTATCCACTGTTGTGCAATCTAAGCCAGACAGGTGAATTTCTTTAATCTGTTTTAATTATTCCAGGAAAATTCAGATCTCTTAGTCAGGCCCCACTTTGAATACTGTGAGTTGGAAGGGACCCACAGGATCACCAATCTAACTCTTAAGTGAATGGCCCATACAGGAATCAAAACCGCAACCTTGAAGTTAGTAGCACCATGCTCTAATCAAATGAGCTAATTTCAGGACTTGTAGGCGTTTATATTTACACTGTCGGAACTGATGCTCCTTTCCTATCCAGCCTGAAGACAATAGTCAGTTATTGCACTGGGGAAACAAGATCTGGGTGGTTGCTAAGCAGAATTTCACTGACACAAGGATTGAAACCAGCTTCAGGTTCACACTATAGTTATAAAGAAAATATTTACATCCTGTAAAGAAGCAGTGATTATTTTCACTGGAAGAAAATATAAAGGAGAGAATGTTACTTAAAATATATGGGAATGACATTTATCCATGAATAAATATCATAGCTGAGAGCCAACTTCATAACAGAGAAACACTGTAGGAAGATATGCCATGCAGAGCAGAGAAAAAAAATGACTTGTAAGTCCAGACAAAAAAATAAGTAAAAAAATAATAATTCATACAGGAAAATGTAGGAAAGGAAAGCACAATTTTTACGTGAAAAAATTACCTTTTCAAGCAAAGGAAGCATTTCAATCCACATCTGGAAAAAATATTTCTGTTTTGGAGTTTCCTGAGTAATTCCAAAAATACATAAGCTGAAACAATGTGTTTTGATATTTAAAAAACACTTTGTGCTTTTAAAGAGAAAAAAAAAAAAAAAAGAAGAGATAACTTAGGTTGAAACTGGGTTTGGTAATACTTTTGTTCAGCTGTCAAGCCAAAAATCAAGTCTTGTATTCTTTTCTGCAAAAGCAGAGACTAAAGAAGTGTCTTGCTCCCTACCAGCAGGAACACGAGCAGCAGAAGATTATTTTGGCTTATCAAACGTGATTTCTTTTTATGACAAGGTAACTCACCTGGATGATCAAGGGAAGCCAGTTGATGTAATCTTTCTGGATTTCAGTAGAGCTTTGAGTACTGTCTCTCACAGGATCCTTCTGGACAAACTGTCCAGCGCACAGCTGGATAAGCACATGATGTGGTGGGTGAGCAGTTGGCTCACAGGTTGGGTGCAGAGGTTGGCTCACAGGTTGTGGTGACTGGGGTATCATCAAACTGGTGACCTGTCACCAGTGAATTCTGCAGGTCTACATCTTGGTCCCTGTGCTCTTCAACATCTTCATAAATGTCTTGGATGCAGGACTGGAAGGGATACTAAGCAAGTTTGCAGATGACGCAAAACTGGGAGGAGCTGTTGACTCCCTTGAAAGCAGAGAGACCCTGCAGAGAGACCTCGACAAATGAGAGGACTGGACCATCACCAACTGTATGAAGTTCAACAGAGGGAAGCANTGTCCTGGGGGGCATCAGGCACAGCATCACCAGCCAGGTGAGGGAGGGGATTGTCCCGCTCTGCTCTGTAGTGGTGCGGCTTCACCTTGATTATTGTGGTGGTTTTGGTTGCCACAATACAAAAAAGATACTAAGCTGTTAGAGAGTGTCTAAAGGAGGACAACGAAGATGGTGAAGGGCCTTGAGGGGAAGCCGTCTGAGGAGTGGCTGTGGTCATTTGGTTCGGCCGGGAGAAGAGGAGGCTGAGGGGAGACCTCATTGCAGTCTCCAACTTGTAAGGGAAAGATGAGGGGCAGGCACTGATCTCTTCTCTGTGGTGACCATAGACAGGGCCTGAGGGAATGGCCTGAAGTTGTGTCAGGAGAGGTTTAGGCTGGAAATGAGAAAGCTTCTCCTCCCAGAGGTTGTTGAGGCCCTGAAACAGGCTCCCCAGGGAAGTGGTCACAGCACCCAGCCTGACAAAGTTCAAGAAGTGTTTGGATGATACTTTCAGGCACATGGTGTGATTCTTGGCATGTCCTGTGCGGGGCCAGGAGTAGTACTCAATGGCCCTTGTGGGTCCCTTCCATCCTGTGATTCTGTGATTTCTCATAATTACCCTCAGGAAACTGTCTTGATGTTATTAAGTCTGAAGAGTGAGGACCTTTTTTAAATTATATGTATTTTTATATATATTCATATGTGTATTTAGATGATTAGATATTTAGATACATTTTTTTGGTCATTTAGGGTTTTTCTTTCATATAACCTGTTTTAAATTCTGGGAGGTTTTCTGTGAATTGTTTTTTTTCATCCTTTTGCAGCATGTTAGTACTGGGTCAGGCAAAGAACATAATGTGTTAAATAATAGTTCATCTGACCCTGTGGGTATTCCACTGTCTAACAGTGAAGCATGAAATGTTTCTTAGTTCTCTGTTTCTGTGCCCACTGCTTGTGTATTTGGTTGGGAAATGCTTGGGGAAACCTCAAGAAAACCCAAGTAAGTGCTTAGGGCAGGGATTGTGTGAGCCATAACCTTGCTCTCAGGCTCTAATTCTCTGTTCCTTCTCTCATCTTAAAACTCAGAAAGTGAAAACAAGACACCAAAAAATATCTAGATCAGTCCATTAAATTCCTGGGTTGCTTATTTATATGAAGTGCATGCCTCTATAAATGGACATGAAAGTACTTTCTAAAAGTCCTTGATGTGACTCGGATTTGTGTTTATTCTTGCCTAGTGCTCAAGGTTGCCTAAAACATTGTGGGGAATGTAGTGACATGCTGTCTGAAAGGACCTCCTGAAGATCACCTTGAATATGACTACAGCAACAGGAGAGTAGACATTATCAAAGACCAAACATAAATGAATGTGATACTTTGTACTTTAACGGAGATCATTTGATCGCTGAAATCATGTAGGATTATCTAAATCTGTCAAAGTGTAAAGCTAGTCAAGAATATATTTTGTTGTCATTATCATTTTATTCACATTTGCTCTACTTCTCTCCCTGGAGTTCTGACACTTTGAAGAAAATTTTAAAACACACAAGGCTGTTCAGCCAAGCTCACTTGTGACCTGTGTTGGACTTTCATCATCCCTTTGGTTTTGCACTGGGATAAATAAATACCATGGACAATAAATGTGCTCCCATGTGTTGTTATCAGTGGACGAGATTTTTCTTTGCTATATACTTTTAAAGATATCTACGCATTTTTAATACAATTAAACAATAAAATTTAAGCTGTGCTTGCATGAAAGCACAGCTTTCACTCTGAAGTCTGAAAGGACTAACAAAGCAGGACTTGTGAATCCATGCTGGCTATGACCAGTGTCTCAAGTGAATTCATAGAATTGTAGAGTGCTTTGGTGTGGAGGGGACCTTGAAGATTATCTAGTTCCAAGCCCCCCACTGTGGGCAGGGTTACCTTCCACTAGACCAGGTGTCTCAAAGCCCCATCCAACCTGGCCTTGAACACTTTCAGGGATGGGGCATCCACAACTTCCTTGGGCAACTTTTTTTGTCAGGCACTGGTAACACAAAATTCTCATATAATGCATACTTATTCTAATAAAATGTTTAGGTATCTACATCAAAATACATACTTTTGTCTGCTTAGTACTGAAACACATCTGCTTTATCTCTTGAGAAAGTAGTTTTGAGCAGAATTTTATTGTTCATATAGAATTTAATGTAAATAGCATTTTAATAGCAACTTGCAATTTTTGTAAAGGTTCTGTTTTTATAAGAAACCCTTTGGAATAAACAGTATAAATATATTTATAGATTATATCAAACTAGAGTAAATTGTTTAGTAGAGTAAGTTGTTTGAGCCTTTTCTAAAATCTTTTCTTTCCTTGTTTCACTTAAAGAAAATCTCTAGTAGTTATAACTTGTTTCCTTAGGACTGAAGTCTCACAGACAACAGGTTTTTTTTTTTTTTTTTTTAATGATAGGGTATTTTTAGTTTATTTTTTGTGCAAATTGCAAGTCATTTTTTCTTTAAATATTGTGCTTTATCATATTCATCCCCCAGTGTGTATTCTGTAGCATTTCTCCCTCATTTACTGGATTGTCCTTCAAAGCCTGCATAACTCTTAAGCTTCTTTTCACAAGAATATTTCTGTGTGGAATATCTATTTTACTCAAGATTTGATATAAAAATCACACAAAATTAGTTTAATATTTGATTATTTAGATAACATTTCAAAGCCGTTTACAATAGACTGGTTGTGCTGGGAGAAGTTTCTTTGAGAAAGACAGTACAAAAAGAGAAATCATTTGATATATTTCCTCCACTGTTCAGAACTTTCTGGTTCTTTCAAAGTTTCTAAATAGAGTGTCTAAATACCACCAGGGAGGCTTTTCTTACCATTATTCTAGGGTAAATGAAAATTTAATATATTTCACTTGGGCCTTTTTCTAACACTATATCAATAAACTGTGGCCCATGTTCAGGTCATCATTAGCATGAACTTGTCAATCTGTCTCTGACAATTAAGCTGATTTTATGCAATGATGATTTTAATTACCATTTTTCCCTTTTGCTCTTTCAGATCAATCTACTTCCCTTTGGGCCAAGTTCTGCTTATGAATATTTTGAAATCTGTGCGGTTACTATTAGTACTCTGTATAAATGTACTCTGGGATTTTTTGTTTGGTTATGTTTGGTTGTTATCATAAAAAATACAATTTTTGAAACAAAGTGAAACAAAATGAAGATCATTTTTGAATACTGCAGGGGGAAAACCAAAATGATTGTGCCCACTCTACTGGTCAGGTTCTGTTGAGGTATCTTATTCAAGTTGAATGACCTATTACTTTGTATATATTTCCTGCAAATCAAGTTTTGGCACTAGTTCTTTGAGAAAATAATTTATTTTCAAAGTCTGTCTTTAAAGGTGGAGATTGAAATAAGCCATGCAGGACCATTATGTAGCTCACACTGCAGAAGGCGTTCAGGCTAGCTGTACGTTATTGGTAGCTATACAGGCATATTCCTAAAACCTTCTCTTGCCAGCTTAATTTTCCATGTTGGTCCAATGCCACATAATTCATTGTAAACATTAAGCACACGCTCCTTGTGAAAATGCCATTCATTTCACTCCATCTAAGCATCTTGGTGTTCAGTAGACCACTCCAGCACAAATTTTTTTGCAATTGCCATTAGTATTTCCCTTTGCTCTGTTTTTCTAAGAAGAACTCAAATGGCTGGAACATTTACGTAGTTCTCTTCCTCCTATTTTTGTCTTGCTCACTGCTTCCCAACAAACTTAAAAATCTTTGCTTAAAGAAAAAAGTGAATTTAGTGAGACATAGTTATTTCTTTTCATGGGATGCATATCTTTATCATGTAATCCTATGTTGTGAGATAAATTTTTCTCATCCCCTAACAATATTGATGACAAGTTGTCCTGATTCTATCCAGGACAGTGTAAATTTTTGCTGTACACAGGAGAGGGCATGGCTAGAACCTGCAGGTTATTCATGCCACCTCATGTCATTCTGAGGGGCTGGGGAAAGGCAGTCTCTTCTGAGGAGAAGGGTCTCCTTCTAGTTGAGAAAGTGTGGCAGGGGGAGTTGTCAGGTATTGTCTGTTGTTGGGGTGGGGCAAGAGTGGGGCAGGTGGTTCTTGGGAATGACTTCTGGTTTTGTACCCTGTATCATTAGTATGGCTGGTGGTACTGTTCATTTTCTTACCTCATTGCTGTTTCCAGTAAATTGTTCTTATCTCAACCTGTTTATCTTTGGCTTTTTTGCCTCCAATTCCCCTCTCCAGTGCACTGCAGGAGAGAGGAGAGGGGGAGTGGTGTGTGATTTTAATGGGAATACTAAGTTGGAGACTACCATTACTAAACCATGACACCAGTGATTGTCCAAATGCACTAAATGTTTATTTAAAAATGCTTGGCAAAAAATAATGACTTTGTTCTGGAATGTATGGATGTAAGATTATGGCTATGAACATAATTGTCCTTTGTCTGTTCTCAGACAATAGAAATAAAATATTTTAGTGTGCCACTGCAAGCTTCAAACTACATGATATATGCTTCACCTCCATTGCTTGCATTCTTTTCATGAGTTCTGTACTGAGAAATTACAGTGTGTTAAACTTGATGTTTATCTCATTGAGAATTTTACACTTAGGGTGTCCAGAGAGGCATGAGGTATACCTGTCAGTGCAGAGTAAAGGTACCTCAGAAGCTGAAATTTCCTGTGTGCCAAGCTAGCAATGCATAAGGTGTCTAATTTACATGCATTACCTACAGTGCACACTAATTGAATTACCTCTTTATAAAGTTGCCCATACTATATCTGTCAAGGATTATAAACTGCTTACAGATATGACTATATGGCATTTGTTTATTTATGGGTCTAAAGTACTCTGGACGCTCACAAACCAGCATTATATCCTGGAGCAGTGAATTTTGTATTTTATATTTGGATCTTTGCAGTTGGTGAAGAATGCATACAATCTGATGATACAAAACTGGGCTGATACATCTGAAGGCAGTTCTGCCGCTCAGTCCTTGATAGGCTGGAAAATCAGTTGGAGAGAAATCTAATGAGATTCAACAAAGGCAAGTGTAGGTCCTGCACCTGGGGAGGAATAACCCCAAGTACCAGTACAGGCTGTGGGCTGACCTATTAGAGAGTAGCTCTGCAGAGAAGGACACAGAAGTTTCGGTGGGTGACAAGTTTACCATGAGCTGGCAGTATGTCCTTGAGGCCAGGAGGGCCAGTTGTATCCTGGAGTACATTGGGAAGAGTGTGGCCAGCAAATCAGGGGGGCTGATCCTCCCCCTCTACTTGGCCTTAGTGAGGCTGCATCTGGAGTACTGTGTGCAGTTCTGAGCTGCTTGGTTCTGAGTTGACAAGGAGACAAGAAGACAAAGAGCTATTGGAGAGAGTCCAGCAGAGAGCCATGAAGATAATTAGGGGTCTGGAGTATCTGTCTGATCAGGAGAGACTGGGAGCTGGGCCTGTTTTGCCTAGAGACACATAGAATCATGTTAAGAATGTTAAAGCGTTGGAATGGACCCTAAAGTTCCAACCCCCCCTGCCATGGACAGGGACACTCCCCATGAAACCAGGTTGCTTAAGGCCTTATTGAACCTGGTCTTGAAAACTGCCGGTGTTGGAGCATCCACAGCCTCCCTGGGCAACCTGTTCCAATCTCTCACCACACTCACAGTAAAGAATTTCTTCCTGATATCTAACTTAAATTGCCCCTCTGTCCATTGGTACCCATTACTCCTTGTCCTGTCACTACAGCAACTTCTTTGAAGGCCCCCTTCAGATGCAGGAAGGTTGCTGTGAGGTCTCCATGCAACCTTTTCTTCTCTAGGCTGAACAGCCCCAATTCTCTCAGCCTTCATAGGGGAGGTGCTCCAGTTCTCTTATCAACTTTGTGGCTATCCTCAGGACTTGCTCCAACAGTTCCCTGTTCTTCTTATGGTTGAGATATCAGAACTGTAGGTAGTACTCCAGGTGGGATTTTATGAGAGCAGAGTTGAGGGGAAGAATCACCTTCTTCAACCTTTTGGCCACATTCTGATGCAGCCCAGGAGTGCACACTGCTGGCTCATGTTGAGTCTTTCATCAACTGTCAGAAGAGAGGGCTGAGAGGGGACCTCATTAATGCATATAAACACCTCAAAAGCAGGTGTCAACAGGATGATGCCAGATTCTTTACAGTGATGCCCAGAGACAGGAGGAGCAATGGCCACAAACTAAACCACAGGAAGTTCCACCTCAGCGTTAGGAAGAACTGCTTTGCATTGAGAGTGGCAGAGCACTGGAAGAGACTTCTCAGGGAGGTCGTGGAGTATCCCTCTCTGGAGACATTCAAAACCCACACAGACGCGTTGTGTAACCTTCCCTAGGTGACCCTGCCTTGGCAGGGAGGTTGGATTAGATGATCTGTAGAGATCCCTTCCAACCCCAACAATTTTGTGATTCTTTAATTTTGTTAACTGCATCTATGCTGACAGCTTCTTATTATCAGTTCATTATTATTCAGATATATAATATTTGAAGCACACAAGTATAGATATATGGTTTTGAGACGTTATTAGGCAAATTAAAGAGGTGTTGTTAAGAATTTGAATTTATGAACATGCTGACACCTTACTTGTATGCTAATATTGTCATAAACTTAAGGTAGACCCACTGTTATGTCCTCATATGTAATAGCATTCTAAAACAGCTTTTAGGTCTGAAACTCTAGAAACAGAAGAGGAAGCAGTATTGAAAATCTTACCTGTCACAACGACTATCCAGCCTTGCGCGTATTTTATATCTGGTCAGCCAGTATCAGCTTTCAGTTATGTTGCCTACAGTGTTAGTGTGCAAACTGTTTCTAGGCCTGTATAGCTCAATGAGCCTTGGGCTTGATGTGTGATTCAGGAACTTATATAGATCTTGAATCCTGCTCAAGGGAAAGGGACAACACAATTAAACTGAAAAAAGGTCAGTAGTGAATCAAAATAACCTGCAGTGCTTTTCAGCACTGTTAATCAGTATTAAAGGAGTATTACTTTAGGAAAACAAAGAATTAACGTGCAAGTTGCAAATTCAAAACTACATTTTAGAAGGATCAGATCAGCTGGCTCCTGAAACAGAAAATATACCTTTAAATTGTGGTTAAATAAATTATTGCTTAGCTATATCAAGATTAACACAGAGGATTGATTTACTCAAGAGACTAATTCTGGATAAAACTTTCCCTTGGTTCATTGTACATAAAGAGGGAATAGCAGAGTTTCAAGTTAATCTAGATGATGTATGAAGCTAGGTAAACTTTTTACAGTCTTGAGAGGTACTTATTTGTTTTCTGAATTTTCACTTCTGTTTTTTTTAAAAAAATTCTTCATTCTTAGTTTTTTGTTTGTTTATAATAGCATTACATTGGAACCTTTGTAATGAAAATTTCTGACTGAAATTCATGTATTCAAATTTTATAGTAACTTTAGTCCAAAAGAAAGATTTAGTTTAATTCTTTTTAATCCTTTATAGTTTTGCTGGACTTTTAAGTTCCAAAGCAATTGAGAGTGGGTTAACTGTGTTCTGTTTGATTTTGTGCTTCAGCAGGTTGATCATTAAATTTCAAATAGCTATGATCACTCAGGTAAGGAATTCGCACATTCAGCTTCTACTGGAGAGAAAGCAGGGGAACTATGTTTTTATGTATGGCTGTGTAAAATTCATGCGAAGTTTCAGAAAGGAAGGTAGCAAGAAGGATTTGAGCATAAGACGGGTAGCTAGCAGGGAGACAGGCCAGCTTTTGCAAAAAGAAACTGAGCAACATGCAACAGTGCTGACTTCATTTGTTCTGAAATCAGCAAGGAAGAGGAAAAAGACAAAAGAAACACTAGTTACTGTTTTCTAGATGCCTATAGGCATCCTAACGGAACAAAAGAGTCAAATTCATGATGGACCTAAATTGGAGAAACATACAATCCATCCCATCTTTTGTGCTATGCAGTACTACACTGTAATTTAATTGCAACACCCTGCTAGGAGTAAGAGTGGAGGCCTATAGTAAAAGTTAATCTCAGTTGGATGCAAAGGATTCTGATGTCATGTCTGTCACATAATCAAAATTTGCTTCAGTGAATGTATCATTGTGGACCAGGATTATCTGTCTTCATACATAGAATGGAGATGACTGTTTGCTGTTGGTTAAGTCTTGTATATGGGATGATCTAAGGTAAACATTTGCAAATGCAAATTACTCAAAGTTAAATGAATAGGTAATATTTCCTAGAAACCTTACAGTACTACATGACCATCTTGTTTGGAAAAATTAGCTGTCATCTGGAATTGAGATACACAAAATCACAGAGTCATTTAGGTGGTAAAAGACTTCTGAGATTATCAAGTCCAACATTTGACTGGTCAGTACCTTGTCAACTAGACCATGGCACTAAGTATCACATTCAGTCATTTTGCTGAACACCTCCAGGAACGGTGACTCTGCCACCTCCCTGGGCAGTCTGTTCCAAGGTTTAAAGACCCTTTCATGAAGAAATTCCTCCTGATGTCCAACATGAATCTCCTGTAATGCAACTTGAGGCTATGTTCTCTCATCCAGTCACTACTTGCCTGGGAGATGAGGCTGACACCCACCTGACTACAAGCACTGTCGGGTAGCTGTAGGGAGCAAAGTTAAGGCTTTCTGTCTTGCTCCCTTTCATAGAGGCCTCCTCTGATGTTCAGTCTGTTAGGTAAAATCCTGCTGAAGTAGTGTATGTGGCATAAGGACAAGTGAGGATACAAAACCAGCAGATATGGGAAATTGAGAAGTGAAGAACTGTGACACGAGTCATCTAAAACTCTCTTTTTGTTTGTTTCTTATCAGGGATGTAGCTGCATTTTCAGAGAAGTATTAAATGTATCAATAAAAATAGGTTGCATAGTATTAATTCTTCAGATTGCAATCAGTCTTTCAACTTTATGTCTCCTTCGGGGGGGGATTTTCTTGGAGATAATAGAAGTTCTTTCTGCAGAAAAGATAATTTTGGAAGTTGCCCAGTGAAGATTTGTTCTCTCATAGCTAGTGACTGACATTTGGATTTGACAAGAAGGAAAGGAGATTTTACATTGCCACAAACTAACTGTTAGTAGCATCCACATTTGAGAAATCCTTAAGCAAAGAGCCTGCTGTTACATGTAAAAGATCTAACTACATTTTGGGAAAAGAGCACAAGTCACTTGAAGAAAGAAGATTCATATTTTCTCCCAGACATGTCTTTTCTTTGCATGCTCTTTAAAGACTAAACTGTATAAAATAGGATTGATGTTATGTAATTATTTACCTCTGAGACTGTGCTAACTGAGTTTGCTTTTCATTCCCAGATATTTAAAGGACTGTTATTTTCCCATCAGATTTCTCTATCTGCCAATTAAGGCTTTAGCTCTATGATGTGGAGAGAGAAATTTGTTACAAAATATTTCAGGTAGACATATTGAAAACATCTGTTTCGAATTACATTTTTTCCCTTTTTTTAAATGTTTATGACTTTTACCAGATTAAAAAAAATGCGTTACATTTTTAATAATGTTTTTCAGCATTTTTCTGCAAAGCAACACATTTGTGTCTGAATTCCAGATTTGTTTAGTAATATTTACTAAGAACGTATGAGGAAAACCTTCAAATACTGCAGAATTTTATGTTTCTTTTGCCTTCTTGGCTCTAACTACTAAAGCTACAGTGAATAAGAGGACATCAGCGTCAACCACCTGAATTGAAAATACTAATGCTATTCACAGTTATTCAGTATCATCTTAAGTAATAAGAGCTATGTTAGTAAGGCCTGTCTCTTGTACAGTAATTTGAATTCAGGTCATTTTCTTTCTCTCTGTGTAGTTTTGGGAAATGGTTGCACTTTTGAGGTGCAGAAGATCATAGTAATTGCATTATGCATGAGACCTGTGCAAAGGGGCAGATGATACACAGTTTTCCTTCCCCAGAAATAGCATTTGCAGAGAGATGAAAAATGGATAAAAGGTCATTATAAGCAGATATGAGTATACTGTACCATTAAAACGGTTTTAATAACAATTCCCTTTTTGGCAGCTGTAATATGACTGTACTTCCATGTTTAAGAATGCAATGGACAGTATTTTAGTACCTAACCTTGATAAATACAGTTGTTCTGCTGTATGCTTCATTTAACTTTTTAAAACAAATTAAGATCTCAGTCTCAGCACCTACAGTGGGAAATCTTTCAATTAGACATGTCTTGTCTAGATAAGTATCAGAATTAAAAATTCTAATACAAATATTTTTATTGTGCCTTTTTTTACTGGATTCGTAGATTTCATCAGCTATTCCGCCTCATTAGGAAGTACCAGATTTGCATCTAATCATTTCAGTGTCTTCATCTTGTATTATTTTTCAAGAACAATCAATATATACTAGTAAAGAAGGGTTATATTTCATGGCCTAGGAAATCAGAATCCTTTTGCCATATATTTCTGTGTTTTATGAAGATGACTAACAGTGCTAGTGAGTTATTTTTTTGTCCCTAGCTCTTAGAAGGGGAAGGCGGGAAAGTACACCCTACATAATGACAGCAATGCAACAGTGATAAAAATTTACAGTAACACCACTGTTATACTAGTGGCCTCTTCTCTTTTTACAGCTTGTTCTCATTTCTTTTAAAATGGATGTATGAAAGGATTCTGACAAGCATGTATTATTTCACTAGCATGGCAGGAAGCTGTACGTGTGATTCACTTGATATTGCTCTTTCCTTTTGTTCCATAGCTGGTGATAGGCTTTATCAGTGATGAGAAGGGTGAGTGGCTCTTATTGAGGGCTCTCACCATGTCTTGTGAATGTGTTTTGATACATTGTTCCTAGTACACCAGTACACATTTGCCTAATTACCTAAATGTCCCTGAAGTTCTGTGTGGATTAAACATTTCACACTTCTTGGGCTGCACAGCTGTTAGAGGTTTACAAGCCATTGTGCTTTTTCTCAGATGTGGCCACATCCCAGCCACTAACTGTTAGGCATGGGCTTACAAACTGTCTCTACTTTACCCTGTAGCTTTAACAAAACAAATAAAATAGGGAAAAAAACAACCCAAAAACAAAACTAGTATGTTTATATAGAGCTAGGATGACGAAGCTGCATTCTCTTTAGCCTTAATGAAGTTACAGCTGTGTTCATGAAAGTTTTGTCACAAAAAATATCAGGCACTTTGGGCAAAGGGGCAAAAACAGCTCTCTAAGCAGATGCTTACATTTGATGTATCTAATAAGAATATATGTATAAGAAGAGCTCATTCACTACTTCCCTATGTTTTAATATCACTAGTACAATTTTATTGATTAGTTACTGTTGAGAAGGAACTTAGGTAAATTTTCAAAATGAAAACATTTCTAGATATGTCACCCAAGCACCTAAGATACTTTCTTTTCTTCTACAGCTTCTGTGTGTTACCAGTTCAAAACCAGACAGACCCAGTGGCAAATCGCTGGACTGCCTGTACTTTGTAGAAACATTTCGCCACTTCATACAGCTTCACTAGTCCCACTTCGAGTGAAACTGCTCTCAAGAGACAGGTGTCTGAGTACCAAAGTCTTAGGAATCTCAGTTCTTTGGTGTGTTTTTGTTTCTAGCCCTGATATATCTCAGTGTGGATGAATATCTTTTTCACATCACTAGTCTGAGTAAAGCTCTCATACTGACTGGAGTTTCTCTCCATTTCATGCCTTCCTGGAGGACTTTCAAGGACAGTGCCACAAGCTTCTTGTGTTTGAAGATCCTGTTGAACCAATAACTAAAATAGCTGCACAGTACATTGAGTGGATCACCTGTCTTCTGCCTGCAAACAGACATGGTCTTTAATTAATAATTAATTTTTTTCACTATTTTCAATTTTTTTGAACTCTGCATCTATCACATGCTGTGCTTGAAAACAGAAGCCTGTGGTAGTATTTAGAAAAGTTATTTGAAAACAGTCACCTTTTCTGTCAAAAGCACAATCTGTGTCTTCAGGAGTGCAAAGGAGAAGTGCTGGCAGAGATATTGAAGCAAAGTTCTGGGCTTCTTCTTTTAGGCAGGTTTGATGTTCTGTTGTGTATAATTAATGAGCATGAGATTCATGATTGGAAACCCAGCAGTGATACTTTCTGTGTGACTGATGTTACAATGTGGTAAGAAGTGTTCTTATTTGTGAAAATTATTTGAGTTTAATGTAAGAGACAAGATCCCCAGTCTTCCCAAAGCTAGATGGAGCACTAATTCGGATGCCTACTGAAATATTTCTGCTGTGTTTGTCATTGCACATGCCTGTTTCCAGTATTTGGGCTTGAGAGTCTGAAGGGACATTATAGGAGGTTATCATACAGTTCAGAGGCAGCATTGCTGCCAATCAAATGCCGTTTGCTAATACATGTAATTAAGAGGTCCTGGAGAGAATTTATTGTTTCCTTACAGTAAAGTGGAAATACAGAGGTCTCAGACTCTATTGAGAATGCTGATTGTGGCAATTGAGAGATAAATTGTCCCTCTTTAATAGGTTTACAAATGAACATTATGGTTATAGAGCACATAGAGTTTGAATTGGAATACATTATAGAAAGCAGAGTGTGATCACAGCAGCTTATGAGAATAAAGCCAGGAGGTTTTGTTTCATACTTTGCTTTAAGTATTGAAGAGTAAAGCTTATGATTAGATACAAGAAAACTCTTGAAAAGGTTTCCTTTTAGTATGATTTATTTAATTACAAAACTTGCATAAATCCTTCTGTTTTGGCTTTTAATTTCAATGTGTAGTCACTACTCTTAACAGATCACTTCAGTGATTACAGAAAAATATTTCAATTGCTGGTATTTTTCCTTTATAAAGAACCATAGAAAGCATTTTACTCTTTCTTAAAGAAAAAAAGAAAAACCCACTTAAATTTGTTTCTGCATTTCTTGAAAGCACAGCTTTCCTTAACAGGTCAGACCAAGTTCTCAGGAGACAATTGTTATGTTGCTGCAGAAAGCTGAAATTTATTGTGGACACACAAAGAAAAGAGCAATATCAAAATAGTTTCTGTAAATGATTATAATTTGGGGCATGTAGCTATTTATCCTATGCAGGCAAATAAAACTACTTATTAATATCCAAACTGTGTAGTTCATATTCAGACTATTAAACAAAAAGCAAGTAATATAGATCCATACTTTCCATTTGAAAGCAGTCATCGAAGTATTCCTGCTTCTCAGAAGGTGACTTGCAGTTAAGAGGTTTGCTGGCTATTTAAAACAGTGAAAATATCAATTGGGTAACTAATGAAAATTGGAACAAAGGGTGTTGGCTGAGACTGCCCATTGCCTTGTAAATGTGTGTGAATGTGGAGTGAGTCTGCTCCTGGTACAAAAATGCTGCAATTTATTGTATATTGGATTGGGGGGTGGGGGGGGAGTGCTCCATTTATCTCTAAGCTAATATGAATTTTGGTGGTGCTTCTGATGATCTCTAGGCACAAAAAAAGATGCCTAATATGTCTACTGTTAGAGGTGGCCACACTGCTTCCAAAAGAGACTTGTTTAATACGCCTTTCTGATGGTACTGATAGTTGCAGTCACACTAGAAAAACTAAATTAACCTATGGAAATAATCAATAGTTCCACAGGCAATAGCCAATTACAATTTGTTCCAAAGCTAAAATCCAATAGCAAGAGATTGACACATGAGACATGTGGCACACAAGGCTAAAAATAATGAAAACAGTGACAATTCTGGAAAATCAGTGGTTTCCTAAACCAAAAGCTTGGTAGTCTGATTAAGTGACATGTGAACATTTGGACTGTAAGAGTATAAAATACCTGACTCGCTCCTGAATGTATTTACTTGTAACATTGTCTTTACATGTGTCTGGGACATGGATCATCCATTTTAGGGAAGAGACATTTTTATCAAGAATGGGTCTGTCACTTCTTGGGGTGTAAAACGATAAATAAGTGGTGAGAAAAAAAAGTCACACAAAAATCACACAGTTCTTGCAAGTTTCCATGGGGAAGTATAATAAAAGACCAGCTGAAAATCTGAGGCCAGCACTTTCAGTTTGGTTCAAAGATATTATTTCCTGCATGTCCATGTGGGGTTTTTTCAATTTCTCTATAGATAACACTCTGGTCCTTAGTTAACTCATTCAATGTTTTTCAAAGACCTAAAGAGGTCAGATCAACAGAGGAAGTGTGTCACCTTAATGTTATAAGGTTGTGTAAAGATCCTTCTTTTCTCCACGTAAGGGTATAGCCTCTCTTATCATTTATGAAGTCTTTGAGCTTAGGATTCACTGCACAGTGGACTAATAGAACTTTAGAGCATGCTCTGTCTCATTCATGGCTTTACACAGTCTGCTGAGATCACTTTTCAGCAGAAAAATAAAGTTAAAAAAAACTGACAGAAAACCCTGCTACCAGTTTTTTGTGCTAATCCTTCTGTCGTGATTGGGAGAATCACATATGTGTGATACCATCTATGCTATCCTATATAGCAGGTCTTACTAAAGCACCAGGATTCTTGATACATTTCTCTTGATTTTCCTTTAAACAAGAAGGTAGCATCACTATTTTTGTGTCTTTAGCTTACATGTGGAATAGAACTTGATTCACATTGCTGAAATGTCCTTAGGGCTGCATAGACTTAGATTTACAGATCACAAGATTTCAGGATACAGTAAGACTTTTTTGTCTCTTATGTATCCTCAAAGAAGGAAGGCCATCTGAAAGGGCGTTTGCAAGGTAGATCAGAGCTGGCATGGCTGAAGAATATACAATGCAAAAGAGAGAGCAAGGTTTGTCTCATGACATTCTGCAAGGACAGTACCTACTGAATGTTCTGAATGAACAGAAGCAGCTTGTTTGAAATTGTGCAGGGCCACACTTAGAAGCTGCTGCTCAACAATTACAGCAGTTAAGACAAGGGGGATGTAACATATACAGCCTTCAGGAGGAGAATAATACAGTGACTTACTGTCTCTGTAATAGCACTCTTCATTTTTTGACTGTTGTATAATGTAAGAATAAATGAGAATAGGACTTGACCCACATGCATACAATTTAGCACAGCTTCACTAGTTTCAGAAACCTGCACCAGTTCATACCAAATGAGGTTCTGAACCAGTATGGTTCTTACCCATACACAGACACACACACTTTTTTTTTTTCATTTCATTTACTCTGCAGACAACTGGATACGTTTTGCTAAAACTAACAAGAAAGAACAGCAAGATAAAAAAAAATTACCTGCAGGTGTGTTATGGTATAGGAATGGTACCCTCAATTAGGTGCTCCCACTGAAACTCTCCATTTGCTGCTTGCTCACTCCCCCCCAACCCCTTCTCTGCCCCCTCCCCTGGTTGCAGGATGGAGATGGGTATTGGAGGCACAAAAGGTGAAGATCACAGGTGGAGGTAAGAATGATTTACTGAAAACAGCAATAAAATGAGAAAACCGTATCAGCAGCCGTACTAATGACAGAGGGTAGAAAACAGGTAAATGGTTCATGTGATTACTTGAAAATGATCACTGTTACCTGACCACTCCTTCCAGATTGGAACTGGCATTACCCAACTGTTGCCTCTGGCATGCTTACTTGACCAGAAGCCCACAGCACCTGGGAAAACCTGTTTCCTTCTTGCTTATTGGTGGGGACGTAGATGCAGGTTTGTTGACCACATCCGTCGGAATCTGATAATGTCCGTCATGCCACTTTACTCCTAAAAATTCTAAAAATTTCTTGGGCAGGTCCCTTGACCTCACTTTGCTGGTCTTCAGGGGAAGTTGGATTATCTTCTGCTCTTTCTCAAAAACTTTCTCTGCTGTGTTGCCCCACATGATGATGTCATCAATGTACTGCAAGTGTTCTGGAGCCTCACCCTTTTCCAGTGCAGTCTAGATCAGTATATGGCAAATGGTGAGGCTGTGTTTCCCTCACTGGGGTAGTCAGTTCCAGGTGTACTGGACACCCCTCCAGGTGAAAGCAAACTGGCTTGCACTCTGCTGCCAATGAAATGGAGAAAAACTCATTAGCACTGTCAGAGGTGGCACCACTTTGCTGCTTTGGACCCCAGTTCCTACTGAAGTTCCACCATGTTCTGCACAGCAGCACTGAGTGGTGGTGTGACTTCCTTCAGCCCATGATAGTCTACTGTCAGTCTCCACTCTCTGCTGGACTTATGTACTGGCCATATAGGACTATTAAAGAGTGAATGAGTTTTGCTGACCATTCCCTAGCTCTCCAGTTCACAAATTATCTCTTGGATGGGGGTCACAGAATCCTGGTTGATGTGGTGTTGTTGATGGTGTGCTGTTGTGGTAGTGATCACTACCTATTGTTCTTCAATCCTCAGCAGTGCCACAGCAGAAGGATCCTCTGAGAGACCAGGCAAGGTATTCAGATGTGTAATTTCCTGTCTTCACAGCAGCTATCCCAAAAGACCAACAGTGCCCTTTTGAGTCCTTGAAATACTCTTTCCTCAGATAATCTATGCCAAGACTTCACAGCGCCTCTGGACGAGTCACAACGGGTGTTTTTGGAGTTTATTCCCAGTCAGGCTCACTTCAGCTTCCAGTACACTCAGCTGTTAGGATCCCCAGAAATTGAGATGAATTCTGCACTAACATATCTTGTGACATCAAGATACATTGCACACCGGTTTCAACTAAAACTTTATATTCTTGTTGATGTGATGATGATCTACACAGTCAAATAAATCCAACTGTCTGTTTCCCTCACCTGACTGGAGGAAGGGCCCCTCTAGTTCTGGTCATAGTACTTGTTTCTTACCCCTTGTAAATATGAAATGGAGGTCCCTTCCAAAGGATCAGAAGTAACATCAGCCCTTCTGTTCTGTCTAGGAACTTGCCCACTGGAAACTACAGTTACATTTATCCTTGAAGAATTTCCTATGGTGGTTGTCCTTCCTTTCAACTCACGTACCCATGCTGCTAGGTGGGTTTTCTGTCCCATTTAATAGAATCATAGAAGGATAGAATATGCTGAGTTGGTTCCTGACCCATCAGAAACATTGAGTCCAACTCCTGACCCTGCACAGGACATGCCAAGAATCACACCATGTGCCTGAGAGACTTGTCCAAACACTTCTGGAACACAGACAGATTTGTTGCTGTGATCACTTCCCTGGGGAGCCTGTTCCAGTGCCCAAACAACCTCTAGGTAGAGAAGCTCTTTCTAATTTGAGCCTAAACCTCCCCTGACAGAGCTTCATGCCATTTCCTTGAGTCCCGTCACTGGTCACAAGATGAAGATATCTATACCTGCCCTTCCACTTCGCTACAATGTGCGAGGTCATTTTAGACTGCAGTGAGGTCTCCCCTCAGTCCCCTCCAGGCTGAACACACCAAGTAACCTCAGCCACTCCTCATACAACTTACACTCCTGACCCTTCATGAGCCTCATAACTCTCCTTTGGACACTCCAATAGCTTAATACCTTTCTTGTATTGTGGTACCAAGAACTGCTACAATATTCAAGGGGAGGCTGCCCCAGTGCAGAGCAGAGAGGGACAAGCCCCTCTCTCGACTGGCTTGTGATGCTTTGCCTGATGCCCCCTAGGACACAGTTGGCCCTCCTGGTTGCCAGGGCACTGCTGACCCATATTCAACTGGCCATTGAGCAGGTTCCTTCCTACAGTTCTGCTCTCCACCTTCTCATTCCCTAGCCTATCCAAACAACCAGGATTGCCCTGTCCCAGGTGCAGAATCTGGCACTTCCCCTTGTTAAGCTTCATACAGTTAGTGATTGCCCATCTCTCTAATTTGTCAAGGTGTCTCTGTAGGGCTTCTGTGGCAGTCCACAGTTCCTCCGAGTTTAGTGTCATAGGCAAACTTACTTAGTATTCCGTCAAGTTCTTACATCCAGGTTGTTAATGAAGATGTTGAAGAGAACTGGAATGAGAATGGAGCCCTGTGGAACCCCTCTAGTGCCTGGTCACCAGCTTGATGTCACCCCATTCACTATAGCTCTTTGTGCCCAACCTGCAAGCCAGCTGCTCACCCATTACATAATACGGTTATCCGTCTGTGTGCTGAACATGTCATCAAGAAGGATCCTGTGAGAGACAGTACCAAAAGCTTTCATGAACTCAAAAAAGATTACATATACTGGCTTCCCAGTGGGTTCAGCTAGGTGGGTTATCCTGTCATAGCAAGAAATCAGGTTGAGCAAGCAGGACTTCCCCCTCATGAAGCCATTCTGCCTGTGACTGATGACTGTGTTGTCCTCCAGGTGTTTTTCAATACTTCCTAGAATAACCTTTTCCATGATTTTACAGGCACTGAAGTAAGACTGACAGGCCTGTGGTTTCCGTGCTCCTCCTCCTTGCAAATTACGATGATGTTCGCCCACTTCCAGTCATCTGGTACCTCTCCACATTCCCATGACTGCCCAAAAATCATCGAGAGAGGTTTTGTGATGACATCAGCCAGCTCTTTGAGGATTGTGGGGTGTATCCCATAACGCCCCATAGATTTGTAGCGATCCAGCTGGAGCAGCAGATCTCACACAAGTTCTGGATCGATTTGAAGTTGATCAGTCTCACAGTCACAGTCCTCCAGCTCAGGGCTCTGAGAGCCCCGTATTGCATCATCTTTGTTGAAGACAGAGGCAAAGAAAGCATTAAATACCTCTGCCTTGTCTCTGTCCCTGGTTGGGAGGTGACCATTCTCATCCTGTAACAGACCAGCATTATTTCTACATTGCTTTTGTCACTAATATATTTGAAAAAACTTTTTTTTATTGTCTCCCACTTCTGGCCACCTTCAACTTTAGCTTTAGTCACAGGAATTTTGTCCCTACAGTGGCGAGCAGCATCTCTGAATTGTTCCCCTGTCACTTGACCTTTTTTCCACTGGACATGCACCTTGCTTTTTTGCCTTATTTCTAAGAGAAGATGCCTACTTAGCCAAGCTGGCCTTCTGCCTCATCTGCTTGACTTCTGATGTTTGGGAATTGCCTGTTCCTGTGCCCATGGGAGGTGATGTTTGCAAAGTGACTAGCACTGATGCACCCCAGCACCTGTAAAAACGTTTTCCCATGACACTTTACTTACTAGTTCCCAGAGCAGCCTGAGGTCTGTTCTCTTCATATCCACAGTTGAGGTTTTGCTGGCACTTTTCCTCCTGTCAACAGAGATTTTAATCGCAATTGCTTTGTGGTCACTGTGGCCAAGACAGCCACCAACCTCTGCTTTTCTCACAAGATCTACTCTATTGACAAGCACCAGCTCAAGGAGGGCATCTTTCTGGGTTGGCTCGTTTAGGACTTCTTCCATAATGTTGTCATTTAGGTTTTCTAAGAATCTTTCCTCATGTCCTCCCTGTGCTTACACGGGAAAAACCACACAGTATGTACCCTCTCTCAAGCAGGGGAGTGCTTGCGCCCAATAGCAGACACTGTGGTCTATACTGGTGGTGCATGGGATATTTCCTTTCTGACTTGCTCAAGTCTTTCAAACATGTCCGCAATGTTGGACAGTCTTTCAACAGCCAAGGCACAGGTCAGTAGAAAGGAAAAAAGATGTTCTTCAGTGTACCAGAGTCAGCACTGCTTGTTCTCCTTCTTTCATTGTATAATAATAATATATAATATAATGGCCAGACTTCGCGAACGAAGATCTGGGGAAGGTCTTTGTGCGCCTTCCAGCCTGCACATTGGATTTATTTTAGGTGGGACACAGTGCGCGCAGAACTGAGCCCACCCTTTAATCCTAAGGTTCATCTGCCGGGGCCAAGCGAGCTTGGACAGTGGCAGCGAGGTCCTCAGGACGTAGGTGGATTGCCTTACAGGGCTAACGGGCTCCACCTGCCCGGGGAGTTTCCCCGACCGGGAATCGAACCCGGGCCTCGGCAGTTACAGTGCCGTATCCTTAACCACTAGACCACCAGGGGCTCCCTCTTTCATTGACATCAATGCCAATGAGTTGGCATATGGTGATGGCGCACTTCATCAAACTTCCACCACATGCATTGTGTACACTGGACCTCATCTGGATCTGTAGGAGACTTCTTGTTACTTGAGTCCCTATAGATCACCTCCAGCACAGCTAGTTGTCTCAGGTACTGGATCATTTTCTCCATGGCATTCTACCTGTCTAGGCACACTACTACATCATCCTTGAGAGAATACCTTTTCCTCAACTCTTGACAGAAGTTGCCTTCAAAGGCAGAGAGTTTCTGGTCTATTCCCAATCCCCTTGTCAATACCCACATCCTGGGAGAGGGACCCAATAGCTTGACTTCTCTGCCATCTAGTTCTATATTGCAGGCTCTGGTATCCCATCATCGGAGGAGGCAGGTCACCAAGGACTCACCCAACTTGTGGCTGAAATCTTCTTGCTTATCTTGCAGCTCACCCAGGGATAGGAATCTCTGGCCTTGATTCTTCCTCCTGTTATGAGGGCCCTATTTCATCTTCATCGCTCACTAAGCGAACTGATTTGATCTTGGATTTCTACTTCTGTTTTTTGACGTAGCAAGTTGTTCCTCTGTTTCAGCTGCTGTTTGAGTGGCTGTTGTGCCTGTTGGACTGCTTTTGCTCCTCCACCTCCTGAGCGTGCTGTGCAGTGACGAGCAGTGTCTGATAAATAGTAGCCAGGGCCCAGCACATTGGTGTGCCTCTCTGTAACTGCCACAACATTTTTCTTTCAAATATTCTGTCACTTTATCAGGGTCCTGTAGTTGTTCAAGGATGAGCTTCCAAACCATTGGAGCAGAATAATCCTTCAAAACCTAGCCCATTTTCTCCCACATTACATGCCACTCATGATTATCCACCCTCGGGGCAGATCTCTGAATAACCTTCCTTGACTCTAAATGTGGTGTGACTGCACTGAGGAGATCTGGCTGTTTCAGCAACAAGAGCGTTCTTTCCTTAACATCCAAAGGGAATCCGAATTTCTCAAAAGCTGTTGTAACAGGCCTGAAGGAGGAAAAGGGGGTGAAAGGCTGGGGGAAATCTTCCCCTATTCCCCCCATAGGCTCAGTATGATTATTAATGGATTCCCAAAGGTAGGAGAGAGCAACACTGAACACACATCCCAAATGACCCTCATTGCCCTTGATGTTATCATAAACTGATATCCCACAGTACAGCAATAAAGCAATCCTGATCCCTGTCCCTCCTCTGAAAAAGAGCACTGGGATGGCCACATAGTGTGTATATGGAAACATACAGTGTTAGGTACCACACCTACATGAACAGACCAAGCAACATTGTGACCAGTGGCTCTGGACTTAATACAACAAATGCTTAGACTGAATTTGTTTCCAGCCCACTGTGGTCACATCTGTTGTTATCTCAACTATTCGAGCCCCACATTGGGTGTCAAATTAGGCTGTTATGGGAATAGTACTCCCCAGTTTAGTGCTCCTACTGAGGTTCTCCAAACCACCTTCCGCTCACTGACTCACCTGCCCCACCCCTTCTCCCGCTCTCCCCATCGCAGGCTGGGAAGGAGACTTGGAGGCACAAAAGGTGAAGACTGTGGGTTAAGATAAAAACAATTTACCAGAAACAGCAATGAGATAAGAAAATGAACAGTGACAGCAACAGCAACAATACTAATAACATACTGTACAAAATTCATGTGTGATTGCTTGGAACTATCGTCACCCGACCTCATGCTCCAGATCAGAACTGCTGCTACCTGACTGCTCCCTCCACCAGGTTTATTTGACAGGAAGGAAGCCCTTCCCCTTGGAAGAGACTCTGTTCCCTCCTCCTCCAGCAATGGCACGAGGTGGTACAGAATAACCTCTGAGTCCTGGCCATGCCCCGTTCTAGCTACTGCAAAAATTGACTCTGTCCTGGCTGGAACCACGACAGGGTGCATCTTGTATCTGCTCTTAACAAGAGTAAGGTAACTAGATGGAAGGGAATCCCACTGTGCCTCCCTCATAATCTCTACATTTGTTATCTCTAAAGTGATGGTCATCTTTGGTTGGGCCAGATAGTTTTTACCAGAGCTATCACCCAAAAAAGATTTTATCTGCAACAAGCTGAAGGACTCTCTGAACTATCAAAGTGCACAGGGTGTCTTCAGCAGACCATGTCTTTGAGTATTTGTAGTTTCTCCAAAAAGAAGTAATTCCTTTGACTACCCGTGTCTTTCAGTACAGTTTTGTGGGGGTTTTTAGAACCAGTTGCTGTACAACAAGTGAGATAAATTGTTTACATTCCTCATTTCCATAGTTAATCCTGTGATTGCTTGTGTTATAAGATGCTATTAACTGCTGAGCAAATTAGACTGATGAGAGAATTAACTCATTTAGGATTCCACAGTGCTCATTGGTGTCAAACTCCTGGCTTTATCATCTCAAAAAATTATATCATATTTAAAAAATCTATTTTCTGTTGGACATAATCAGGCAGAAGTGAACACAGGCAACAGTTCAAAAGAAAGCAAAGCATGACGATCCCTTTTATTCATACTGCCTGTTGGTTCAGGCTATTAAGCCAGCTCATAAGACAGCTTTCCTGGTCAAAAGGAAGCTAGCAATGCAGGGATGTTAGAGCTTACTTTAATCTGTGCTGTAGAGGAATGGAATTTTCATTTTATATTTGTTCAGCTCCTGTAATTATTCTTCAGTGTAGGGTTTTGTTCAGCTGAGAGTCAGTGGGGTACATTTCCAGAAATACGAACTTAGAACTGAAAACTATGTTGTATCATTCTGTTTCTGTAAGAGTTAAAATAATGCCATTTTCCTCTGAAACTGAGTTCTCATTACAAAATGTGAACATTGCTAAGACTTCTGCATCCAAGTTCTGCTGCCCTGATACCTGTAGAGGCCCAGCACACCCAACAGGACATTATTTATTAGGTTGCTAGTCAAGTCATTTTTCTTGACTTGAAGGTCAGTGTGTTTGGAATCATTGCTCAGTACCAGTTATATATATATAGTTCCAGTTATATATATATATCCTGCATAAGAAGGGTCTGTAATATTTGGCAACAATCTATTGATTTCTTTCTGACTTACGTGGAAATAATTTTCAGTTACACAAATTAGAGGGGCAGAAGAGGGGGAAAAAACCCTTAAATGTTGTTAATTTCTTTTGGCCATTTCTTTGATCCATGATTTTTATCTGAGAGGAAAGTAGTGAACTGTAATATTTTATGGAATAGTGAGAATTAAAGACCTTGTGAAGCAATCAGTACTTCAGCAGAATGAAATTCTGTTGCAACAGAAGGAAAATTATACACCAGTTATTTACCCAGTTGAGAAAAATTATGCCCCATAACATCAAAGACTTCCATTAATGAAATAATAGAAAGAGCTAATTCCTAATTTTTTACCAAACCAGGGAATATTTGTTCAGTGAAATGCAGTAGGCCAAAAATTAGGGACTTTAAGATTGTAATCCCTCAGCAACACATGTAGCATGTGTACTGGTTTAGGAACAGAGATTTAAAAATAGCTGTGTAATGTTTGTGCAGATTTAAGTGAGTTTTTGTAAGTAATTAACTTATCCTGTTTCTTGCTATCATTCAAATAATGCTCTCCTCATTATTGGAAAAATATTTTTTCAGCCTGACTATTCCCATGTATTTGTTTGTTTTCTGTACTTTTGCTAATCTTCAATAATTCTGCTTATTTTCATAAACTTCAGAACTCTCCCTAATATTTCCTCTTGCATTGGTTTCTTTTGTTTGAAAAATTCCTCAACTGTTCTATCTAACCAGAGCAAGCATTCAAAGCAAAGTGGCTGAGATGGCAATTTTGAACTTTGTTGTTGTTGTTGTTAATAGTGTGTAGGACTAACAGCCTTCTATATGTATCAGGCTTATTGAATCTTGAAAGTTAAGTCCTCTGTGTTTTATCTTTGGCACGAATTCCAAGGGAATGAATAGGCAGTTAGCGGGACAGAAATGTTAAATCTGAATCATCCCTTATTCCAACAACTTCTTTATGCGAAAGGTTAGGACAAAAGAAAATGGATTAATGAGGAAAGGTTACCTGGAAATGAAGTAACCTCACAGAGCTCTTCCAGCAAAAGAACCTGGGAATGTGTATTTGGGAGGTGAGGGGAATTCTTTCAAAGCACAGAAAATCCACAAAGACTCAGAAGGGAGAAGTGAATTAGTGAGAAGCAATGCATTTAATGTATTAGCTGTCTTGTAGAAATGCTCTCTGCCTATGCCCTGTTTTGTTATGTTTTGCTTTTGTTAGCAAGCCTTTGTAAATCCTGCAGTGCTTTGTGTTCAGCTATACTGCATTTGGTGCATAACAGCCACTACATGCCTTCGCAAGTGTAACCTATGAACCAGGATGCTATTCTAGCCATTATAGCAGCCTATGGGGGAACAAAATTAGTAGTTACAGCAGCTCTGTTAGAGATTGATACTGATAGCTAACCCATAAGTTCTCCCCTACTGTACAAACTTAGGGCAACCAGAAATCAGTTGATACTCCTTTAATGTAATAGGTGCTCAGTGGGGGCACTTCAGACAGGTCTGTCACATGACATCTAAAAACACTGGAAGAAAATTTACTTTTTAGCTCTGGCTGCATGTAGGGGTGTCATTTTGCAAGATGAGTGGTTTATCTGGAGTAATTTGGCATCTTACCTCTACTGTTCTAATCCTCCATACCTTATACTATAATCTGAAATGAAAACTGATGGTAAAAAAAGCGCTGAGATTTATTTTCAGAATTTACAGAAAAGTGTTATTTTTTAAATTATTGGACTCGAATAAGAAATCCATTCTACATTAGCAGAGTATCAAAAGAAAATATTGTTTCATTACTTGGTTCCTCCAGCACTCTTCTTCCCTTCCTTAATGAAATGGAACAGTCTGTGCCTTTATTACTTCTTCCATTTAATCTTGTTAATGCAGTCTGTTAAGACTCCACTTTTGCAACAGCACAGGTGTAACTGTGAATAAGTAGGCTAGTAGGAAGAATACTCTTCTACTCCTGGAAGTCTAACTTATTTACAACAAAATGTGTGACATTCATCCTAAAATAAAACCTGATGCAACTGGTGAGTTGAAACATTTTTATTCTTCACTTCATTGACAAGATGGGGCATTACAGTGAAAAATAAATAGGGAGATATTAAACCTACCGTACCAAGTATACCTTTGAGACAAGTGCATTTGAAGTTTTACTAAGATTAATTCTTCCTACTGTGTTTAAAAAGATGGCAGATTAAATTCGTAAGCAGACAGTTGGTAAGTATAACATTTTTTTCAAACAGCAACAGATGCAAATCCAAGAATATCTCCAGCTGATTTAAATGCTTTTCAAAAGATGGGACAAAGATTTTAAATAGGAATGTGCAAAAGAAAAAATCCATAGTGATGATCAGAAATATGAAGAAATTCAAAAAGCTCTAAGAAGGCAATATCAGGAGAATTTCAGAGTAATTTCAGGCTGAAATCAGTATTATTGTTTGTTTGTTGTTCCCCATATTTTCTATAGTTTTGCCTTTTAGGAGTTATATTGTGTTTAATGTGTGGGAGAAGATATTGCAAGGAAAGTGATCCAGAAAATGGATTGGAAATGGTTTTTTGACTGTGATGGCAGTCACAAAAGTTCCCAGACAATGCACGTTAGATCCTCATTTTGCAGCACTGCTATAATCCTACCTGAGTGTGCTGAATTACTCATAATTTACCTGATGCAACTCAGAACAAAAATCTATACCAGCAGAGGTACAGTTCCCTATTCCTTGTTTTCCTTTGGCAGCCAGCTTGATGATTTTCTGTCTTAAAAATAAAAAGAAAAAATTAAAAACAACTCCTATTTTTAAGAAAACTTTTTCTGCTGAATCATGTTCAGTCACAAAAATAAATATATAAACTATTCTTATGTATTCTTACCTCTCAACTTTTCCTTGAGCATTGCAATTAGCTGTCTTGGCAAGAAGCTTTAAGCTGTAAAACATTTAACATTCAAAGCTGCATTAATTAGTGATTTATCAGTACTACAAATATACAGTGTATTTAGCTTACTAAAATGCGTTGTGTTTTTAAGTTGCGTGATGTCCTGTGGTTCACCAAAGTATTGTTAATCAAAGTATATGACTGCAATAGTCAAACTAGCCAAAATTTTTCTGAAGATATCTTGCGTAAGGCAAGAAAAGAGTATAATGAAGAATTTTGAATTGTAATGGAGAAATAAATTTGTTTAGATTCCAGAAATTAGAATCATTCCACAAAAAAAGGAGTGTTGAGAGTCAGGAGGAGAAAAAACCAGGAATTGATAAGAATTTTCCCTCTCAATGTGCAAAATAATTCTTTGTACTCCCCTGTTATGCCATTTCTACATCTTTTTTCATGGTCCACATTCTGTGGTGCTTGATATTCCATGTGTAGGTCTTCCTGAAAGTCCTTTTTCTTTTCTGTAATTAAATGTACATGCTCAGGTGAGTCAGTGTATACACTTCTTCACTGGTTGGTGCTAGGCTATCTTTTGTGATTAATTGTCAATATTAGATGAATGAAATCTCCCAAGACTGAATTTCCTAAAATGTAATAATTGTGATATTTGCTTGCTGCAGTAAGTGATAAAAATGCATACTGTGGATGTAATATTTGGGAGAAGCTGAGGATATATTAACACCCATCCCACATGATGCTTCTGTTTCTTATAGCTCTCCATCTCAGGTGTTGGTGCAGTCTTTATCATCCCTTGGTAGCAAGTACCTTAGAAGCTGTTTGGAAAATAAACATTTGTAGACGGGGAATTAAATAGGATTATACTTGAAGCCTCTGGTTCCAGAGGCTGGCTTCAGGCTCAGTTCAGTGACAACTGTGTCCTGAATATTCAAATTCATCCGTGTCAGCTGGTTCTGTGAGAAGTCCTGAACAGTGCAACAGTCCTCATTTCCCTTGAAAATTTTGCATGGCATAGAATTCTGGGTTTGAGTGTTACTGGAAGTACAGGAAACCATGGACATTCAAACAAAATGTGCAGGTAGGGTGGGAGGAAAGGAAGGGTACAAAAGGATGCAGTGTGCTGCAGTTCCAGTCCAGTAGCAAAGAGCTGGAGAAGAGGGTGCTTCCACAGAGAGAGCTAAGAATGACCACTACACCTTCCACTGCAAGATGAAGTAAGTTTTAAGTTCTTTTCCATCCCACTCCAGCAAACAGTAACACTTGGCTGGGTGAGGGGAATGATAAGGTCATGTTGATCCCACAGCCTTGAAAGCAGGAGGGCTTCATAGCATGTTCCTGCCACATCTTTCTATGTGCTGCTTGGCTTTGTAACTATACAGCAGAAATCCGTGCATATCTAACATAAAGAGTTACCACTAAGTGTACTATAAGAGTATCACTACTAGTACCCTATGACCATTTCAGCCAGCTTCAACAGGCAAGATGGACTGGAAATATTTATCATAGTATCTGAGCTTTTCCTTTGCCAAGTTTGTTAGTTCATTTATCCAGAAGGGAAAAAACAAAATAGCTCTCTGAGTAACTATAATTTGTCCTGCTAAACACCTGATATATAGTAAAATGAAATGAAACATCCACAAATTATGACAAACAGTTTGGCAGCATAAATACTAAGTATAAATCTCATAGGAAAGACCTTTGCATATGTGATGTATTTTCTATATAGGCTGCTATTTTTTGATGAAGTGCACTTTTATTGTTTAGAGAGCTGCACAGAAAACATGGTCATCACTACTCAGCCATCCTGACCAGCTTATATAAACACTAGCTAAAGCTGCTAAAGATTATTTGCAGAACACTGGATCTGATGAGCTCAAATATAAGATATCTTTGGTAGTATATTTGGGATTACCATAATAATCTCTTTAGGGAAAGTGTGCAGTATCAGCACACTTGAGTCTTTGAGGGAAGTAGGAACTGGACAGCATTTATTATATACTTTCCCTGTATATTCCATTTTTATTATAATTTTTATTATAACCTTTTACTGTGAACAAGGCAAGTTTCTGAGCTCCTTGTGGGACCCAGGACAAGGCCTTGATAATTTTATTAAATAACTCTGATTTAACTCACCTATTGAGCCCAAATCATCAGACCAACATGTTTTTGATGTGTCATAACTTGTTTTACTGTGGCAGCATCCCTTGAAGTTACACATATAATTTCCCTTAATTTGAATTACTAGGGAAAAGTATTCATAGAATATAGAGAAGTCCATGATGAGAGACAATGAAGGTAATACTATACAGGTTTACAGAGTGAGCTGTCGAAGTTTACTGATTCTTTGACAAGTTCTGACCTCTTTGAGCACAGCCTTTCAGGGATCAAGATTTAAGCCGTAGCTTCTGACAAGGGGACCTGAGTTCTGTCTTTTTGGATCTGGACAGTGGGCTGTACTTTGTGTTAGTAATCACTGCCCAGCACAGGATACAGGTAGTTCTGTTTTTCTTCTGCTGTCTTCCTTGCCTGTGAACCATCCCCAGAAAGTCCAGGACAGCCTTAAACACTTGTGCTCCTTATGCACTTCAGCCACTTTCTTTTTAAAGAAACAAACAAGCTGCTATGTAGCAATTTCTACACCTTTGGCAGGTTGCTAACCTTTCGGCGTGTCATTTAGTGCTGCACTGACATTCTTGGCAAAAAAGCTGCACAGTTAATTACCTAGAGTCCAGGAAACTGCGTCACCACCGCTGTCTTGTAATAACCCCATGAAAATCCAGATTTTCTGTTAATTCACAAGTGGTTTTAATAAACTGAAATCATCAATTCCACAGAAAATAAAAAAATACTTGTGATCCAAAATATATCCTTATCTCACTGCTCTTGAGACTCTTTTGGTTCTTTTGCTCACAGCTACCTTTTCTTCATGGAGAATCATCCAGCCTTGCAAATCTTGCAGCTTTTCTAGTTGATTATCATAGTGAAATTCAGCTTGAAGCAATTATCTCTAACTTGTTTTAAGCTTGAAGTCCTTTGCTCATATCTAAGATGTAATAGAAAAGCTAGAGATCCAAAAGCATTTCTTTTAAAATTACTGTATCTCTTAGGCCTAATAAAAGATAGTACATCTATCTGAAAATCTTGTCTATATTCTTGGACCATCACAATCATAACAACTTTTTACTTTTCATCAATTGTTAAATAACAATACTCCAGTAATTCATTGTAGTTACACTTTGGAAAGGAAAGAAACATTATTTGAACAAAACATTTTTTTTTATGTTGGTTCCTATCGTGATGGGAAAAGGTTGTCATACTCTGCTCATTTTTTTCCTTATAATTTCCTTTTCTCTGCAAGGGGAAGTAATCTGTGCATACCATTCTTTCCAGACTTTTCTGAAACTACTATGAAACAATAAGATACAAAGAGGTCAGATAATATGAACAATTTGGAGATTACCTTTAGCTCATGCAAGATATCCTCAAAGTATATATCTATAGTGCAGAGATAAGCATATTTCTTGATATGCAAAAATGGTAATATATAGCATGTAATTTTAAAACTGGTAATATATAGCATGTAATGGTAATATATAGCATGTAATTTTAAATGTTTACAGACATTTTCATGTGTATTTCTAAGTTTTTATCTTTTAGTAAATTTTCAATGCACACAATAAGGATGCACAGAGTAACTACGTAAAGACTTCTCATGAAAAAACTTCAGATTTTCTTTTCCAATAGCCTTTAGAATAGCTGTGCAATAAAAGGCAAAGTTGATCTGTAAGAAGTGTAAATATACAATTCAGGTTTTTGGCAGTTTTGTGGTTTGGGTCTTTTTTTGTTTCGTGGGGTGAGTGAGTGATTTGGTTTTGGTTTTGGTTTGTTTTTTTTATTCCCCCCACCACCACTGGGAAATCATAGAAGAGGAAGGAGAAAAGAAAACATATCACCAAATAACCTTCCAAGTGACATTGATAATAAACTAAAAACACTTCTACTGAGAGTGTGAGACCATGAAAGAAATCAGACATGATAATTGCATGTCTTTATGGGAAAACCATTCTTTTTTAGCACTAATCTGTCCCACTTCTATTTTGAGCCATGATTTATTGGAGTTCTCAATATCCAACTTCCATGACTATTACTTACCTTGAAATTTATGACAGGTTTTTACATATCATGTACAGATCACATCTAATATGCTTGACTCAGGAGACATAAAGATATACAAGAACTTCTCCTTGGGAATTTGTACATCTCTACTCATGAGATGTAGGACTGCATATTTGGGAATCATCAACTCTGCTGTACATGCAGAGAGTCTTGTAGCTCTAGCAAAGTCTAGGTCCAGACTCACTGTCAGAGTTTAATGTATCACTGTCCAAAAGTGCTAAGATTTTATGAAAGCATTACTTTCCTGGGAGAATTGCACCATATTTGCTCACTCTAGTGGTTCATTTGGGGTATGACTGACAGCAAATGTATCTACAGGCACACTAGTTAACTATGTGGTATTAATTAACTTGCAGAGATATTACTTACAGTACAGGTCTCACTGCATGGCGTTTGACAGAGTCTGTAAACATAGCTAGTATCCTCAGCTGTATAGTTTCAGGTTACTAAATGCAAAGGACCTGAAGTCTTACTACGAAACCAAGTCAATAAAAATGCTGAATAGCCTTACTTTGAAATCACTAAAGTGTAGAAACCTGAAAGTGAACTGGGCCAATCTAGCATTTTTTGGAGGACTCCAATTTAAGGATGATAGGAGTGAAGCAAATGTCTTTTTTCGCTGTCAGTTCTCTGATTACCCTCAATGTTTCCAAGTGCAATCCCTCCTGGATCAACAAATTATAGAGAGGACTTCCTCTTCAAAGTTCACATCCATCATGCTTTAGTATCCTCTTTTGATCAAGAACTAAATATTGAAAGCTCAAGTCTTTTTTCCCCTTAAACAAAAGCTACAGGTCTGGGAGATTATAATCGTGTCTCTCCCAACTGAAGTTCCTCAACTATAAAACAGAAATTATATAAAATTTGTGGTTTGTTTTTTTTCCTGTTAGACAATATATGCATGTGAGTGACAGTCCCCGCAAATACGCGTCAGACACATTAGCTGCCTTGTTGACTCTTACCTTTCTTTCAAGAGGAATTCAGAAAATTAACAGTGACAGATTCAGTTACAGATTCATTCCTAATTTCACCAATATAACAACTTTTGTAACCTGATTATTTTTCTCCTTTTAGGATAATCAATTTTTTAGCCATGAGCAAGCTTTTTGCTGGTTAAAAAAAAAAAAAAAAAAGCATCTCGGTGTACTTTTTATTTCTCTTGGGGCAGCACTTGAGAGAATAGCTAATGCTTGATTTGAAGAGGTTTTTAATTACATATTTGTTCTTCTCCAAGTGTTTGTTTCAAATGTGTAAGAAGACCTTGTATTTGCTTCCTGGATAGAATTCCACCCTACTTCTTGTTGTCCTGAGAGAGTGAAATAGGTTCCAGATGGTACTCCTGAAATCTGTGGATTGTTGTTACTGGTCGTATAGAATTAATCAATTTCCATTGTAGCATTATAATTTGTAGAGTGTCATGTAAAACTGGAGGCAGTTCACAGCCTTAAAGAACTTTCCACTTAAGCGTAAAATGAGAGATGAATATTGCAGGGAGATGACCCTGTGGTGCTGAGAAAAGAAGCTACAGCTGGTGATAGGGAGCAATCACAATGCAGCATGTATCCAAACATTGTAAATGTTTTGTTAGACATCAGGGTGTTTTGGAGGCTCTTACCTTACATCTTAATGTGCTTATTGAAAAATTGAACAAACAGACTCAAGTTGAGTCTGGCTTGAAAAGAGGCAGGAGCCATTACTCTTATTCATTTTATTAGAGTTGATGGGTAAGAAGGCAAGTGGAAAGACCTTCAAAGTGGAGCTAAGTAGTTTCGCACTTATTCCTTCCTCATGTTTAATACATTCAGAGAAAATAAGTTCTATTCCTGTGCTGCTGAAAATTATCATTGTGGCAACTCCACTATTGTTTGTTCATTCATATTTTGCCTCAATATTCAGAAGTGGTACTTAGTCAACGCATTTTATATTTGTGAGAAATTCAGAAGAAAGCTGCTTACTCTATAATAGCTATAAAGAGAGTTGGAAATATCAGTCACTAAACTGTTTGTTGGTGTAATAGGTGAAAGAAATAAGAAAAACAACATAAAATTGCAGGTGGATAAACAAAGATGGAATGTTCGAAAGGTGTAGTAGCTTCTGACAATGATTATATCTGCAAAAGAAACATGGTACATTCAGTGTTAATTGCCGTATCTCAAGAGGCTTCTGGGAATACAACTGCTTCATTTTTTATCTGGCCTTTAAAATCAATGGCTCAACATTTCTGTTACGAATCCTGAAATTGTTCTGATGCTTTGTGAACAAAAAGAAATGGTTATGAGACAGTAGCAAAGTATACTTTTCCAAACTTACTCAAATGCTTTCTGTGACCTAAAGATGCTTTTATATGAGTAATAGTAGCAATCCTTTAGTTACTAATTTATAGCATGGTTATTTATGAATAAGGTTTGAATTAACTGACAATTTGCAAGTCTAAAGCATTTGTTACATATTAGTTGAAACCCGGAGCCTTAGCATTTAGAGACATGATCCAAAATACTTGTCATGAATGTAGAGCTTATAATTGTAAGTCATGTATGAAATTGCTTACAGTGCTGAATGCAATGAGTGCCACAGGATTGATTCTTCACTCTCAGTTCTCATCAGAGTTACAAGTGGTATATGCAAGTCACATTAGAAGTACCTTTATAATTTTATTGTGTTTTGTCTTGTCTTGTTTTTGCCTGTCAATCTCCTCACATTGTCACTCAGAGGCAGTTCTGCCTCTGACATTGGCATATCTTTGAAACTTGTCAACATAAAGCAGCACATGGTCCCAGAGCTAAGTCTTTCTCCCTCCCTATGACTCTGAGGCAGAGATCTGTGAGCAGTTACCCAAACTAGCCTTTCAAAACGTCAGTGTCTGGAGGCATATGTTTAAATATTTTTATTATCACAGTGGGGATAAGGCATAGGAATTTTTGAGCATAATCAACCTGGCAACATTCCCAAAGAAATGCAGATGCTTCTCTGTAAGGAATTCCCTCTATATGGGATTAAGAACAGTTTGAAAAGTGGTTTGCTTGTCTGAGTCTTGCCTAAAAATGTGCTTGGAACAGCATCTCAGGAAACTGAGCTGATGGTGGTGAACTATAGTCTCTTTAGCCATCCATGAAAGTTCCTTGTCCCTGAGTTCTTTTGAGATATGCTGTTCCAAGGGAATAGTTGCTTAACCTTCCAGTGTAGAGGGCCTGCTTGAGTTCACCTTGTGCAGTTTACCTTAGTACCATCTTTGACAGTGGTATTAGTATCTTTGTCTGTTGAAGCCATACTCTGAAGGTCATGAAAATTTCATCACCTCTACTTTTTTTGAAAAATGCATCAAAATATACCATGTAATTCTACCTCATCAAAATGGAAATTTGTAAGATTATTCAGGATGTCTAATGACTGTCATTAGCAATAATGAGTATGAAATTAACTAGCAAAAGAATTTTTTTAAAAGGGAATATGAGGAAAATCGACTAATTGTGAGATGTTAAACTTCTGAAGTTTTTGTGCAGAAACTACATAATGTGAAGTACCAAAACATTCAGAAACACACATACAATATAAAACGGTTTTATGTTGTTGGGTGTTGACTTGGTAATCTGCTCTCTAGCTCTAGTTTTCAAGATCTTCACCTGAGAAAAAGAAGAAATTAAATAGAGTTATATACTCAAAATATTTGTCTTGTTTTCTTTCTCAGCACAAATTGAAGTGATACCATGCAAAATCTGTGGTGATAAATCCTCTGGAATACACTATGGAGTCATCACATGTGAAGGCTGCAAGGTATGAGATTTTAATAAGGCATAGTCATCAGCATCTGCATTAGCCTCAGGCATCTCTGTACAATAATACACTCTTACATGCTTTCAAGCAAGTGGTGCCAAAGAGTGTAAAGCCTACTGCTGATAGAGATGCATTTCATGCCTAGTTTCATTAGATGCTTTCTTTTTTATCAGATAGACTTTAGAGCTACCTCCTTGTTTGAAATATGAATTAAATACACCTGATGCAGTGTAAGTGCTGATACCAAGGCTGGCAACTGCAAGTCACACCTGTTCTGACAGAAATCAGCTTGAGAGATGAATTTCTTACCTTGTTTCCTATACAACCTATGTAACATTGAAGTTGGCACATTATTTCCTGTCAACATCTTAAGAGCTTACTGGTGTGAGTTTGGTCCTGTTTCATCCCCTCTGCATTCCTTGCAGACCAAATTGCAGTCCCCAGAAGTTAAAATGCCTTACATCATGAGCAGTATAAAAGGATCCTTTATCTTTTCCTGCATAGGCTTCAGTGCTGGGCAATTGCTGGGAATTGGAGATTTAAAAAAAAAAAAAGGTGGGGATGCATAAAATTGTTCCATGCTGCTTAGTCATGTTAACATATTATCTCAGGCACTAGATCAAATACCACAAATCAAATCACAAGCCAAGAGAAAGAAGGTTTCAATTTTCAACTTTAAAAATGCTCTGTGATTTTGTTATCTAAGGAATAATATTATTATTCATGGAAAATCAGAATTCCATACTACATGTTAGTATTTCAGTTTTGATTGTAAATCTGAAATTGCAAAGATAGAGAGGCAGCATCTCTAATTTCTTCTACGTGGAAGCACACAAACTGGGACACTTGAAAATGGGTGCCCACTTGTAGAGTGAAACAGCAAGTCTGTATTTAATGCTTTACAAAATTTTAGAACATCTGAAAAATCTGAAAATGTGGGTGCACCCGTTTGTAAAAGAAATATTATAATGCCAACACATTGAGAAGCAATAAACTGGTAAAGTGCAGATTTCTTTCAGGAACATAAACAATTGTAAGCAGAACAATTTGCAGTGTTTCACTGTTTTATTGTGACACTAGACTAGAAATAAGCATCTTATTATGACAACATGAAACAGGATTAAACTAACTGATTTGATACTGCAAAACTGTCACAAAAGCGACAGAAGAAAATTGTTTCAAACAGAAAAGGAACATCTCTCAGTACTCATTGCCCACAGAGCAGTTAGGGGTATAGTCTTCTGTAGAAGCAATTAGGGTTAATGTTGGCCCTCGTGTGTGCCTCAAGAGGAGATGATACCACTCAGCTCTCTGAGTAGAATGAGATAAAGAGCTTGTCTTCCACTTATGACAGTTTTAACCCTATTGGTTTTGTGCCAGTTTTGCAGTATCAGATCAATTAGTCTAATCTTGTTCTGTGAGCCCGTGTGAAAAAAAGATGTCAGTTTTCACATCGGTTCCGCTGGGAGACATCTCAGACTGTCAGAGTTCCCTGTTAAGGTAAGCACTGTTTCAGGAAGTGCAGCTCTGCTCTTCATTTAAATGCTCAGCATTTAAAAAAACTATTCACTCAGACCACATACTAATAACTGGTCATTTCTGCCTCCTTTTGTCTGAATATGTTAGAAATCTTAAATAGTTAAGAATGGAGGCCATATGTGGAAGAAAGAGGCTAGAATCACTCCAGAAGCATGCACACAGGTTGAGCCACGCACCTGATAGCCGCAGCATTTCAGGACACAGTATCCAAGAATCAAACTGCCAGTGGCCGTGCTACATATTTCAAGGAACAGGAAATCCTTAAACTCTGTACCTACATTAGCTATGGTGCTGCAAATCCATATAAGTGCTTAAGGATCATTATAAATATTACTGATGTTTTGTGTACATGCCTGCATATGCTGAATAACCTGCTGGACCCACTTAGGAAAATTGCATCTCTGCCAGTATCCTCGCTGAAATGGTAAAACCTGAAGATAAGTTTCCATCCCATCTGTTTCCATGTTCTTTGCTAAGAAGCCTTTTACCCTCTCTTCTGCCTGCCCCCAGAGCAAAGTACTTGCTACCATTCTTTCACCATGATTTAGAAAGCAGTTCACATGGCCATTTCCTTTCTCAGACTGACTGTGGGTGGTGGATGAAGTGATTTGTTCAAGATGCAGAAACACTTGTTTTCAGTGTTAGGAACATTGGGAAATCTGTCTTTAACTCTTTAGCTCCTCAGTAATGAGCTGCCTCTTTTTTCATGCAAAATGAAATTATTCTGAGTAAATATAGCCAATGCTATATAAAGATTCCATAAAAATGAAATGAAAGGATTATCTCTACTTTATAAGAGAACATTTAGATCTTATACCGGAGAAAAAGAGCACAAAATTCTCCTCAGAAAAATGAATTATCTGCTGTAAATTAATTTTATTATGTAACCCTTGATACATAATGTGGTCCTTTTTTCCTAAGAGGGGCAAAGAAGAAACAAACAGATTCTTCTGAGATGAGATCAACCTTAATGGGAACAAAAAGCACTGCAGAATAAGGCACAGTCAATGCTAAATGGTTGTGTGGGGGTTTTTAACATCATTTATTTAGTTTGTTCTCTCAAATCCATATTGACATAGATGCTGCTAAAATCTAACCCTTTGAGGCAGAATACCCTTCACAAAAAAACAAAATTGTCTGTAACGTTCAGCAAAGAGAGTAAAAATATCTGTTATTAGAAACCATTTAGCCTTAAATTAAACGCACCTCCACAATTTCAGGAAAATTTTGGTCAGCCAAGACCAGAGAAGTTCCCACCAGAATTTTTCTGAGAGTTTCCCTAAAGGACATCCATGTTCTCAAAAGTGCAATCATAAAACTTAATTAGACTTTAGATATATTGTAATCCCTGATAAAACAAGCTCGGGCAAGTTCAAGTGAGCCTCCTTATTCAGGAGCTAGTGCTGCCAGTGTCCTTGGCAGAACACAGTGCCTGTCGCTTGTTGTTACTCACACCCTACAACCAACTCATTTGATCCTCCAGGACTTGAGTGAGAATTCAGACATAACCTTTAGCCCTGACGCCTTTACTCTCATTCCATTGCTCAGTATTACCATCCGTCACTCTGTACAGAGATACACTTTTTTTTTCTGGTAAACAAAGCCAGCCGTTGCTTTCTGCCTCCATTCAGTGGTGTTTGCAAACCAGCCCAGAAAGACACAACCACTTGGGTATCACTTCCAATGACTGGTGTAACTCCAGTAATGATATTATTGCTCTTTTACTCCTCATAGTCTCTTGCAGTGGCTAGGCGATCTTTCAGCTTTCCCACCACACATCCTGCAGCTGTTTGTATTTAAAGGTGCCAGACTTGTCAAGGAACTTGTCTTTGTTTCTTTCNTAAATAGATTTATTTATTTTTGTTTCTCTTCATCCCCTGGTTTCATTCCTCTTGTCACCTCTGCTATTTCATGTTCCTTCTACCATAACAGTGCCTTTCAGCACAGCTTGTGGAACACCGCAGCTGGGAGCTCGTAAGGACTTGGGTATATATACTTTCCCTCTAGCCCTCAGATCTCTAGCCAAATAGCCCACAACTAGCCAGAAAAACCTTCTAGGAGATGGAATAACTACACATTTTACACAGATAAAATGGATAATGCTCTATTCTATTGAAATGGAAAGTGTCGTTACCTTCTCATGGTAGTATCTAAAGGTGTTGCTTTCTCCTTTGTTTGTTGTCTTTACTTGATACAGTCATTATATCCTAGTGCTTTTGTGAAGCTGGAATTTGAATTACTTTTCATTCTTGAAGGGTATAGCCCCTCCAGATCAGATCGACATTTGCCAGGTTAAATTGAAGACCAGACTTGAGCTTCTAATGCTGTGTGTACAGTTATTACCTGTCTCTTCATTAAAGGAAGAAAATAGTCAAAACAAATACTTTTAATTCATCTCTTTACAGATGCTGACAAGCTTTTCCTCTATTAGGAGCAAGTGTTAGAGGGTACATTATCAGTATTGCACAATAAAAATGCATTCTGTAACGTTATTTGTTTAAGAAAGTAGAATTACATTCTTTACAGAATAAGCACAATTCTCCTTGTAAGTAAACGTTATTTAATTTCATTATGCAAGGCCACCATACCTGCAAAGCCACAGCATGAGTAGCATTTCTCTAAATATAGGGTTTATTGTGGTCATTGCATGGTTCTCTGTGTGTGTGTGTGTCTGTGGGGGTGTGTGTGTGCACGCTCACATATACGTTCATGGTAATAGCTGGTCTTTCCTTTCCCCAAGGGATTCTTTAGGAGGAGTCAGCAGAACAATGCATCCTACTCCTGCCCAAGACAGAGAAACTGTTTAATTGACAGAACCAATAGAAATCGTTGCCAACACTGCCGACTGCAGAAATGCCTTGCCCTGGGAATGTCTCGAGATGGTAAGGAGTAAAATTTGTGGGTCATACCTAAGCCCTTTGAAACTCTTCTTCACTTCTGACTTACTTAACTTCCCTGTAGATTTCTGCAAAAGGAGAGAGGAAAAGCTTCTTGCTTTGTAGTGCATGCACTGTGAGACAATTTTTAACATTTGGTTAGCCAAAGAGGCTAATTTCATGGAAAGGGTGGGGAAATCGCAAAATGGAGAGCAGTATTAGTTTGAAACAGAAAGAACATTGTATTTTAGCATTATATTAAACATTAATTTTTTTTAATATTAAATATTGATTTGTGAAAGCATCCCCACATCTCTAAAGGTCTGTGACAGTAACAAGGCAGTTAAACAGAAGTTAACACCTTGATAGCATTAGAGCTTTCTGTTTCTTTTATTCAGCATACTTAACCAAATAATTTGGGGTGGGAAAAAGAAAATATTTATTTTACCTACACACTACCTTCTGTCGCTATCTGGGTCTGTAAAGGAAACATTTCCTAATCAAGCGCTGAAAATGGACCCCTTGCCAGAGGAAAGCTCAACGGTGTATCCCATCTCAGAATCCTATGGTCCTTGAAGAGCTCTGATCCACCTTCCAAGCTGTGGTGTGATGAGCCAAGATTGCATCTGAGAATGTGCATCACAACAAAGCTGGAGGTAGTGGGAGGCTTTGTCAAGCCTGACCACAAGTTGACTTCCCCCAGCCACCACTCCTCATGCAGGGAGTTTCCAGCTTACAGACACATTTTAAACAGTTAGAAAGTATAAGAATAAAATCTTCTCTTTTTTGAAGGCAGGTTATAATAATTTCATTTGCCTGGAAGCAGTTTTCTATCTTAAAAAGTTTACACAAAATGTATGTTTTGAAATTACCAGTCACTGATGAAGTTACTTAAAGAGCTATTGCTTTAGATGGTTCACAGATTATAAACTTGTTTTAAATTCAGACCATAGTAGATCTTCTTTTACCCCAGTGTGTCTTAAGTCTCACTGAAATGACTTGCTCTCCAGTCTCACAAATCTGGGAGGAGCCGTACAGTCTGGCCTTTAATCCGTTAATTCTTTTTGGTCCTAGCATCCAATTTACTTGACACCTTAGCTCCTGACTCTTCACAGTAATTAAAGTAGTAACATTTCAGTAATTTAACAGCACATGATTTCCTCCTAGAAGTATTATCATCCAGTGATTTAACGTATTACAAGGGCATTTTAGTGTGACAGACAGTACTATCTTCCCAAGAGTAATTTGGGGATCACTGCATACAGACAAGCAAGTGATTCATCCAAAAGCATCACTTTATTCTCTTGTAGTGTATGTAAGGATGTTTAAAATTAACAATATTAATATCTCTTGCAAATTAAATAGGCTGTATGAATTTTTTAACAGAAAAACTGAATGTGATTTTTACCTCTCAAACATGTAATAGATTCATTTTTATCGTGCAGAGGCAGGATGCTAATTGGCAGCAGCTGGAGAATCCAATTAATGAATATATAATCAGGATAAACAGTGGGTATTTGTTTTTATTACCAAGGCCCTACATTTGAAGTAAATACACAATTGCATTATTCAAAATACAGCCATTTTACATGTCCGTGAGGATATGCAGTGCACCACAGACTGATTGCAGAATCAGCCTGAGTTCATGTGAGGAAGCTTTCAGCCTGAGTGAAGGACTGCAGGTAAACTGAATTTGGCAATAAGAAGCAATTTTTACATCCTCTTGGTGTAAAAAAAAAATAGTGAAAAGAAAGGGAAGAGGCTGCCATCTTCTTGTTCTGTCACTGTATTTTCATATTATGTTTTTCTTTTTCCTGTTTGAAGAATTTTGCATTATCCATATATAGGCTCAAACTCCTCTTGAGGGCTAAAAGAGAGTCCTGTGCTATTAGCCCATCCTGTGCTAGTAAATGTGGGGATTCTGAAATGATCCCATTTTGAGATGGACTGGAAATACACAGTGAGAAAATACACTTCATAATTAGTAGAAATGTGTGGGTTTGGAGCAATCTTCTCTTACCTGTGCTCTGACTAATTCTACTGAATGTGTCCCTCATTTGTTTTAGAGCACAATAAACAACTACCTCTGCTCTAAGATCCTAAGATCTAGCCCAGCTGAAGATCAGAATTTATAGAGACATGGTGGGGTGGGGAGTGGGTGGAGAGATAGTCAGCTATGATCTAATGTATATGCAGGCCATGTCTTTACTCCTTCTAGTTCCATAGCAGTCAGCCTGTCATTTTTGAAGATTTCAATCTCAGTGTAATAAACCCTGTTTCCGGGGAAAGTGGTGTGCCCTCTGATGTTTTCCTCCCTTTCTCATCAGAAGTAGTGTATGGGTTTGTGCACTGAGATTATGTAAATTGATTGTGTAAATCCCTAAGATTTCCTCTGTAGAAAAGATAACATTCCATTATTCTGTGACTTTCCTCTAGGTTCTAACTCTAACCTGTAAGATTTTTTTTTTGTAAGTGTGAAGATAACACCGTGTTCAAAGGATGTGATAATAAGGCTTTAAGGCTCATTTTCATCCAAAGTACTAATCTTGTTAGTGTACTGTTTTAATGGTTTGTGAAAAGTTAGTAAATCACATAGGATATGAATCTACATACTGTAAATTCCATAGAACTCCAAGTTGTTGTTCCGTGAACACAAAGATATAAAAGGATGCATAGTCTTCTTAACATTCATAGTGGGAAGTAAGTTGCTTGACTGAGGCCCTCCTGTCAAGTAAGAGTTGTTGTCAGTTTGTAAGTTCAAGCACTTAATACTGTTTCCTTTATGAGATGCATATGGTGTAAAGCTTTGCATCCTTTCTCATTTCCACAGAAAAAGATGTTTCCACAGCAAAATTAACCCTGAAAGAAAATATAAAAAGAGTGAGGGGGTTGAGGGCAATCAAGAAAAATTTGTGCTTTGCTTTTCAGCTGTGAAATCATGCCTTGCTTTTCAGCTGTGAAATTGTTCTTTGCTTTTCAGCTGTGAAATTTGGAAGAATGTCCAAAAAGCAGAGGGATAGCTTGTACGCTGAAGTGCAGAAGCACCAGCAACGACTACAGGAACAGCGGCAGCAGCAGAGTGGTGAGGCAGAAGCCCTCGCCAGGGTTTACAGCAATGGCATCAGCAATGGCTTAAGCAACCTGAGTAATGAAACTGGCAGCACCTACTCAAATGGGCATGTCATCGATCTGCCGAAGTCTGAGGGTTATTATAATGTGGATTCTGCCCAGCCCTCCCCAGACCAGTCTGGATTAGACATGACTGGAATCAAACAGATAAAGCAGGAACCTCTCTATGACCTCACCTCTGTACCAAACTTGTTTACCTACAGCTCTTTCAACAACGGGCAATTAGCACCAGGGATATCCATGAGTGAAATAGGTAAGGAAAATTCCTATTCCTGTAGTGCAATGTGTACATATAAGCTAAGCTCCAATGCTGTCTTTATTGAAATTTTATATACATAGCCATTCCATACACAGGTACATGCATGTTCACACATGAGTGTATGTGCACACATGTACAGAGAGTAAAGGAAAGAAAATCAGTCTGGCACTAATTGACATAATATTAAGACAGCTTTGTTTTTACCCAAATCTGCAAAATATGCAGTTTCTTAAACCCAGCACTTCATGTTCTGTTTATGAAATAGAAGCATCAAAGCAGGTGACGAATCAATCATAACCAAGTGATAATTAGGAGTGGAGCTTGTTTCAAATGAGCTCATTACTAGCAGGGTTAAATGATCTCTTCAGCCAACCATCTGTATTCTTGTCAACACCCAGAATCCCCATGGCAGCTAATTCTGGGATATTTACTGTGAAAAAATACCAGCTTGCTACTTGGTGCATGGATGTCAATGCAGACCAAGTTAACTGAATTTGTGAAGTGTACAAACTCTGAATGTAGTTGCTTGGATACTCCTGCTCTGCCTGAATGCCTTGGAGAACATGTCTCTTGATTTCATCTTTGAAAAATGGCAAAGAGACCTCTCTGTGAGATGAGACTGTTTGAAAGGCAACAACTAACAGTGATTCTTCTCTAAGGAAGATTTCTGTTCATCTAGTGCTTCTAACTGTACTTCTCCAAAACCACTGGAAGAACTGCTTCTATTCTAATGTAATAACATGAAAGAAGATTGGCATCCTAATTAGGTACCTCAACACTCAACAAGTGAAATACGCTGCATCAGTTGTGGTTGAGAATATAATCAAAGGGTAAAAATTTGTTAATGGAATTTAATTAAAAAGAAAGAAGAAGAAGGAGAAAAATATCATATTCAAGAGCACTCTTAACAACCTAATTATTTTCACGTCATAAACCACCGCTATAGTTCCAGCCTGACCTTGCTGCCTCATGGATGTACACCTACATCTGTAAATTTATGTGTGTACTCAGACCTACTGAGGACCCTGGAGATGTGGCCTCCACTCAATATGGATTGCAGTAATGATGTATATAGAAGTTAATGTCTGATAAAAAAGTGAAGTTGCAGCTAGAATCTGTAGTATGTTTTCTACACATGGATGCTGATGTGCACACACATTGTGTGCTTTAGTTGCAAATTGTGCACTAGAAAGGTATGTTTTTCTGCCACTCTGTTTATGAGGACATGTTTTATTATCATATTTGGCCTAGGACTGTCCAGTGAAGTCCTACACCTATTGTGTAGGATTAGCAAGGAACATCTGCACCAACTTCCCTCTCAGCTTTTGTGGGTGTACGAATATTGCTCACATGTGGCTTGTGCACACCTCAACTCTACAACAGAGGATGACAGTACTGCAAACCAGCTGAGAGGCAATTTAAACCATCTTTAAGAACTATTTCCCTGAATTCCCCATACCAAAGGGAAATGTTTCCAGAGACTCAGAGGAGGTCCAGAAAGGTGATAGTTCTGATAGTCCATGGATTATGGTTTTTGCTCAGTTACAGAAATGAGTCCAAATAGAGAATATATCCTTAGTGGCTAAAGGATCCCACTGAAGTCAGTGAGTTCTTTTCACTCATGAAGCTTTAGAGAATCATTTAAATTTTATCACTTGCTGGTTCTCTTAGAAATAACTTACCATTCTTAAGCTTTCACCAGTTTTTTTGCTCTTTGAGCCCTAAACCAACTCCACATTTTCCAGTCTTTCATCCTGTATGTTATCTAGCCAGTGCTCACCTTCTCAAGCACACAAAGCAGGAAAAAACCCAGAGTACAGGGAGCAGGAGATAGGAAAGAGCCTGTCTCTGAGCTGACAGCAAAATTCAGATGCTCTGGGGTTTACCTTTTTTTCCTTTTGAAATTGAAACTGGAGCTCCTAAATTGCTAGGATTTTACCCAAGTACTGCTGTCTGTCATTTGTTGCACCTACAACAGAGGGATAAGGGTGACAGTGAGAGATAATGTAGTATAATGAATCAGCTGACACAACTGAAAAAATGGAAGAGATATACCATAAAATACTGGGATTAGTGCACAGGCAAGTGATATTTTCAGTGTTTAAAAACAAACAGAAGTTGCCTCAGTGCTCCAGCGAATTGTTGGACCATCTGTAAAGCTGAATCCCGCAGTCAAAGTAGGAAAACTCTAAGCACTGGGATGCATTGATTTCATATTATAGCATTCTTAAATTTTACTGCAGAATTGTATCTTACTTCAGTAAGATTAGGAATAAACTCAACTCATGCTAAATAGAAGTTATTGCCTTAACTGTCAGAAGAAATCATGGAGAATATATAGGAGGTATAAAAGCTATACTGCATTGAACCTTGTGCTTGATAGAAATTTCTTTGTACCATTGTGCTTTAGTGATACACTAAAACACTGAGTATCCCAGATCATGCTGGCTCTTTTCTGGACTGATTATTTTCTGATTAATTTCCAGTCTTAGTTTTTTTCTGGTCCTTAAATTCTTCACATATATATATATATATATATATATATATATATATATTTAAACACAACCTCACTTGTCACTTACGTGATCTTTAGTGCAACCATCTTAATTTTTCCCTCATAAATGAATGTGTGGAATTCCTTTTGTCCTTGAACTTCGAAAAGTTGCTGTAAGCTCTCCAAGGGACAGACTTCCTCACAGGCAGCCCAGACAAAAAGTAGCCTTTGCAGCTTCTGCATCTCATGTCAACCAATATCCAGTTCACTTACACCTTTGGTGTTAATGCTTAGCTTGTTTCAAACTCACTTTTCTCCAGTTTTATGAAGATATAATTGACTGCACATTTCCAAGTTTGAATCTCATTTTCTCTTTCTTATTTTTCTAACCTTTTCAATCCTATTACATTACGTCTCAGTCTTCACTGATGCTTTGTGACTTCTTTCAATTTAGAATTATCTCTTAATTTAATTAGCATGCTATGAACCTTCTCTTTCAGATTATTATGAAAATGTTAAGTGCTTGTAAAACAAGTCCTAACAATGGTCCCTGCTGACTAAAAACTTGCTGCAATTGCATATATTACTTTAGTATTTATATTTTGCTTGCTATCCAACAGTAGTTCTCAGAAAAATCTAAGTAGCAAGTCTTCCTTTCCCTATCAGTTTGATTCAGTTATAAAAATAATATTTTCTAAGATACTCTATAGTGTAATTTGCACATCACTTACATTCTTTTCTTCACATGTTAATTTTCTAGTTCCACCAAAAAGTAATCTAAATGGTTGAGCTACTTTGATCTTTAACAGTTCTCTGCTTTAATTTGAATGTGAAAGTGTTTTTTTCCCCAAACATACATTCATCTACGGAAGACTTTGTAGTGGAAATGGAAATTGTTCAACTTAACAGTTTTGAAATTCAAAATTTTTTGCACAGCAACTGTTTCAACACATAGTATTAGAATGGAACAGCAAGAAAAATATAGCTTATCTTGCACTGCATGCTTACTAGTATCTCTGTATACTGTGCTAGCAAGTGGGGTTTCTGTAGGATTGAGACATGCTGACAAGTTAAAGTTATATAGGGCTCTGTCACACATATTTAGTCGTCTTGTATTCCTTCAAATGATTTAAATAGTCCTGGGTACAACTGCACATTATCTGATCACTGTAAGAAGCAGAATAAGAAATGTCTCCTATGGGAGTGTTAAGTATAACAAAAAATTATTTTCAGACACAGACACAAATTTCTCATGTCAAAGCTTATGATGGAGAAAAGTTGTGTAAAATCAGGTAGTTTTCCATTGGGCTCAGCCCTAGTCAGTATTCCAGTTTTTGTTAGAAAAACAAACTCAAAGCATAAAGAAATCAGTCCAGAGCTCATAAATAAATGTACAGGATCAGAGCCTCATCTTGGCATCAGCTGCATTTCCAGTCCTACCCCTTTTTCTTTAAAGAGAGGTATTTTGTCCTTAACTCAAGGCATTTTGTTGGAGACTCAATATGGAGTTGGGTGTGCAGAACACAAAGTAGGTCAGATGCAGTGACCAGATGAGTTGGGCAGGCTCTTCCTCCACCTCCAGCTGTCCAGCTGGCGTGATCCAGGTGTGCTCCATCAACCAGTGACGCTGCCAGCAAGGGAGACACCCATGTCCTGAGGGTGCATGCTGCCAGGGACTTCACAGCATGGTCCTGTTTCTCCCTGACCACTGTGGCATCTGTACATCTGAGAAGGCAGAAATTTCTCATATTGTGGGGATTTCAAACCGTGAGATGAAATCTATTTGTTGTATCAAAAGCAAGATTTTGGTCATTTGCAGTATGGCTTTCTCTTCACACAAGTCACAGAGGTCAGCTGGTGTTGGGAAATTGTAAAGTGAGAAGGCAGCTCCAGTTCCTGATAGCAATGCTTGCTCCCAAGTGTGATTCTAAATTAGCAGGTATTAAAGGCTTTTTTTTAGACTTGATGAAATAAAGACCATCTTGTTTAAATATATGTGCATAATATCATCTGTCACTGAGCCGAACATTTCATTTTCCTCACTAAAGATGTGGCTCCAGTCTTGGTCTGTAAAAGTTCCCTGCCCTAACTGCAGTTGAGATTACCAGCCTATGATTTCTTAGAGACAAGATAAAACTATTAGCCATCACTATTCTGGAGAAAAAAAATTGGGGAAGGCTTCACTCCAAGTCAAATTGAAGAATGCTTTATTGCTGTGTGTAGTTAGGTAGTCAATGAGGCACCACTAGAGCATAAAGGAGGTCACATAGCCCAGCCTTTATAGTTACAGGAAAATGTCATTTTACATATATTTACATGATGTTTCTTTGATATCAGGGCTATTTGAAGGTACACAATGGCTTGGAGAGCTTATATTTCTACCAAAATTAAATTAAGGTTGGTGGGTTTGGGTTTGATCTTCCCTTTTCCCAGCCCCTCTGACTCTGCTCTGCTATGTATGTCTTAGGGTGGGCAATAACTCACTAGGACAGACACCTAATATGAATTGGAGAGGGCACCACCTGCCCTACACCAAAACACACAGCTCTTTTGACCCTGACACTTGACTTGAAAATGACAATAAAGGAAAACCTTAAAAATTTATTAAAGACTGGTTCACAATAGGTCTATAGAAGACAAGCCCTCTTGAAAACTGCAAATGACACTGTGCATATGTAATTTAGTCTTAATTTGGCTGGGTGAATACATTCCTCTCAGGACCACAGTGAACAACTTTATATTCTGTAAAGTTATTTAATTTCCATTGCTGCAATATCATACAAGCAGAAGCTTAGCATTTAGTTATTTCACTGTTTCCACTTGAAGGGATACCTTCACCTGTAAACATTCTCAACTCCTCTGCTGAGTATTGGTTTGAAAGTCAGTTCCTCACCTTTCTCCTTTCAGCAGAAATCTTCCCATTAACTTTAAACAAATTTAGTTTGTTCCTCCATGCCTATACTGCTCATGAATTTCCACAATACTGTATGTTGCATATGCAATAGATATATGTCAGCATCAGACTGATGTCTTAAAAAGTCTGCTGTGCTTTGCCTTTGAAAGTTGTGAAAGGACTTCTCCAGTGATGAGCATTTCCTATTATTATTCTTTCACTCCCTTTATCTCCAGGGTTTGTTCCATGTGCCGGACCAAGTGTTAACAGATAGCTTACAGAACACTTATTAGTCAGTTAGATGCTCTTTAAAGGGACACTCCAAATCACACTCAAGATGCAATGAGCTTTTTAACTAAAGTCCATACCTAAGGTGATATTAGTAGCTATGTTTTATGTTCCCTTTACAAAGCCACCACCCACCACGCAGTGAAACATGATGTTTTTGTGACTGTAGTCCTGTGTAATGTTCTTTCACCTCTTTTTCTAGGCCGTAGTTTAATATCTCTCCTACCAACCTGACAGTAAAAACTTGCAGGGCTGTTGTCGACGCCCTGACAGCTTCAGAGGAGCAATGTTGCCACCTAGTGAGCATTGAAGATGTGCAGCGTGTGCATTTCTACTCACGTACCGTTAGGGCACTGTATCTTACCATCATTACCTATTCAAAAGTGACAATCAGAATAAATTAATATTTCAGTTCTGTAGTTATTTCAGTTCATGTGACGAAACTTAGAACTTATGCTTGTTTTACAAATTAATTTAGAATGTGCATAAAATGGTATTAAAAACAACCTTATCTGTAGCCTACATTTTAAAGCATCATAATATAGTTCTTCAAAGTAAGCGCATTTCTAATCCATTGAAGTAAGTGTTTAAAATAACTCCTTTTCTGCAAAGATAGGAATGTTTTCTTGCATGACCAAGCTTGATGAAATATGTTCATTCTATTTAAAATATAAAAAAAAAAGCAATTAGAAATCAAGCATTTGTAGCAGTCAAAATATGTAAAATTATATGTCATATATCCCATATATTACCCTATATCATGACAGTGTTCTCAGAAATAACACTGTGCTGTGAATATTGTCAGATTGGAAATCACACTGAAAAATCAATGTAAATCTAATGGTATAAAGAGTACTGAGGCATGCTTTTGCTGCCAGGTGTAAGAATAGCCTTTTGACTGATTCTCTGTTGTATGCTTTGGAGCAGAAATTTCAATAGCAGAAGAAATGGTAACAGGTTTTCTGCAAGAAACCCTCAAAAAAAGAAGGCTGGAGCAGGTGCCAGAGCACGGAGGGCCTGGGATGTATGAAGCAAGTGTGTTGTCTTCCAGGGTTGTCTCACTCGCAGCCTGCGAGGAGGCAAACGGCAGATGAAAATCAAGAGGTGAAGGCAGTGATGCTTTAGGAGTCACTGTAGTACATGGAAGTGGCATACTATCTGCCAAAATTGCTTGGTTTAAATTAGTGATTATATGTTGCTTTCTTCCTCATGTAAGTAAGCCCTTTTTTGGTTTAGTGTCAATGCTCCCTATCCTTCGTGTTAGTGTGTGGTGTTTCAAGGCAGTCAGAAATGACAATGTGCATACTTGTACTTTCTGAGAACTTAATCTGGTGTCCACAGTGTATTTCTTTGTCATTTTGAACATTAGTTGATCGTTCCTTAATCCTCAGGCACAGGGAAACCAACAGATGTTTGGTTTTACATATTTTTTTTCTTTTCCCAGTACCCATGCAACATCCTAAGTTTGACTTCCCAAGGCTGTAGTTCACTTTTTCATACTGTTCACCTTCTGCCTGTTAGATTTCATCACTCACTTCATGATTTTCACTGTTTTCCACTTTATTCCCAAGAATAGTGTAATTCTGGTTGTTTTGCATTTTATGATGCTGTTCCCAACTCCATAGGTGATGATGTCTTTCTTCAGTCCATTCAATTTCATATTTTATTTCCCTGAACAGCAACAGTTCTTTTATACAAAAGTGAAAAGATATGAGAAAAAGTTGAAGTGAAATGCACGGGAGAGGAACATAGATGTGTGTAGTGGAAAAATTCAGTGCTACAAGACATAGGGCTCAGACAAATGCTAAAACTGATTACTAGAATGCAGATTTTACAGTGCAATAGTCTTGCACAGATGAAAGTCACATGTAAATGGGAATAGTTAAAGCAAGATATTAAGGCATGGAGCCCTGTCTTGTGTTCCTTTTTGACTACATGAATATTTTTTTCATTTGGTCTGGCATTGCTTATGGTAACCAAATTGTTTCACTTTCTGGCACTGTACACTAACACCAGTTCAATAAAACCTATTTGCCAAACTACAGGAGGATAGAATCATTGTTGAATATTTTATTATTACTTTTTAAAACAGTATTATAGATAGACTGCTTAAATCTTTACAAAAACTGAATTGTAAGCCTGTAACAATGAAACAAGCACTAAAAGATACGTTAACTTCTCCCAGTCTTTTGCAGACTTTGACAGGGCAAACCCTTCTAGCCCTGGTTTAAAGCCATTAATATTCCAAATATTCCACACATTTCTAGGTTTAATAGAAAACAATTTCCACTCCACGTAATTTTTGCTTAATTGTAAAAAATGAAACCACTTTCTTGTTTCAGAACAGTCTCAATTTTAATGTAAGATCTCTTTGTGTAAGTTGTGCTAGAAGAAATTAGGAAACAGCTCATCTCGATAAATTTTTTATAATTATGTGGTGCCTTTAGAGTCCATGTTCTGTAAGCTCAAGTTATTGCCTTGGTTAGTGCTGCCAGTTAATATTTCTAATTAGTACTAAATATACATTTTTTACTAAATTGACCGAGACCCGGGAGCAGTATTATTAAATAGAGACCTTTTAGCGTTTACAAAAATCCTCTAGGATTTAAAAGAATTCTGGGTCCATTCTCTAGGTTCCTTAAGATAAAGATTTCTTTCAATTGTACTGGCATTTATGGTAATTTATTAGTGAATAAATTCTTTTTAGAAAGAATTTTTAGAAAGGCAAATGAAACACTGATTTACTTTGAAGGAGAGAGAGGAAATAGACAATTCACACACATAACATTTACTCAGTGGTCAGTCTCTTCATAACAGTAACCATCGAATAACTTGAACACAGGGAAGGGTTATTCACTAACTAAGTCTAGCACTCCTAGTCTCGTATGAGTGGTTTTGTGTTTCATACCATCTTCTTAGGCTGCATATTTTATAGTGCTACAAATTTATTAAACAAGTAGGGGTTATGAAACTTGTTAGTCTGTTTATAATAATTTTTGAAAGGGAAATACTCTGTGCATGATAGAGTTGACAATGCCAAGGAGAGATGAAAAATGTAATGAGTTTTCACAACCACTTTTAGGAAAAAATGTTCCTATTTTCTGTGGGGGAGAAAAAAAAGTTCAGACTTTTCCACCAGTTAATTTAAAAAATTGAGATCTATTATTCATACTTGAAAGCAAACACAAGACATATTTTTACTTTATTCCCTGTGTCGCTGCCTCTACAACTGTCAAAGAATTTCTTGATGTAATCTGTGCTATGAAACCAGTTTTTAAAATTCTTAATTTTGCAGTTTTAGTACCCTTGAGTCAGGGTGCAAAGTATTGTTGATCCAATGCTATTTTGGCAGTTTTTTGGGTCCGAGAACAGAGATTTTATTTAGAATACTTGGCTGGAGTATTGATAGTTGTACAAATTGATATGCATGCTTACGGCAGCCAGCCAAAGCTGTGATGTTATTGCAGCATTAATTCAAAGTGGATCCCTGTGAGAGCTCAACTTAGGATATAAGCTGAGATGAGCTCTTAGCTACCCAACTGGATCCTAAGGGTAAATGGCAAATTAAAGATTCATTATTCATTTTAATTGAAGAAGATTAACAGTGTTTTAGGAAGCACACTTCAAAGTTCTTCATTTCCCTGTGCAAAAGAAGGGAATGCTGAGAAAAAACTAGAGTCTCTCCTGAGAAAAGAGAGACAAATGAAAGAACTAAGGAGCCTGTAGGAAGAAAACACTGACAAGTACTGTTGATAATTTCTACTTAACAGGCAAATTTTACAGTTGTTGAATATTGTGTGCAGTCCGTGGATTGCATCCATCCCCACTAGCATTGTACTTGACCTCAAGTTGGAGTTTTTTCTCAGTATTGTAGTTGGAAGTTTCTAAATATTGCAAGGAAATGCATGAAAAGGGCAGGACTGACTTATCAGCTGACAATAGATCCCTGTGGGTCTGTGCTATGCTGATTCTGGTTGCTACTATCTCAGTTGCAGTGTTCGATTTTCTCTATGTATTTTGGATTTCAGCCATTCCTACACTGTTGATGCAATAAATGTTTGAGCAATTGTAATCTTTGGAGATTGCCTTTTGTGAGGTGACTGCTGAAATCTAAAATAAAGAAATACAATGAGGGAGGTGGGGAGGGAGGGAAGAAAAAACAAAAACAAAACAAAACAAAACAAAACAAAACAAAACANAAAAAAAAAAAAAAAAAAAAAAAAAAAAAAAAAAATAAAGAGCCCAGCAGAGTAGCCAAAACTGGAAACAGAAATTTATTGTTCTGTGGTGAGATGTAGTCATAAGTTCATGTGAGAGGTATATAGGGCTTTTGCAGTCTTTCTGTCTGTGCAATCCCTACTTCAGGGCTGTCCAGTGCTTCCTTAGCTACTGGCCCACTCCTGTGAAAGGAAGCAGCAATCTCAGACACTCAGGTTCCTACAAGTTTTAGAGAGGAAGCTACTTAAGAGGGAAAGGAGACAGAC
>VYXB01007659.1:0-32283 GCA_013397135.1 Pachyramphus minor | reverse complement strand
TGGGTTTTTTCTTTTTTTCTTTTTTTTTTTTAATACTGCATTATAAAATCCCAATTAAATTATCTCCCCATTCATCTGGCACCTTTCAGGTCCTTACTAGCAGTACCCCAGCTGCTGTGACAGGAAGGCAACACTCCCCCAGCTGCAGGNAGGAGACAGACAACCTCAGGGAAAGGTCGAAACTGCAACCAGTCCTGTGTTCACCCCAAAAGGCAATGACTGCTGACCAATCAAACTGACCAGACCACACATTCATGGTGCCTATTACCCACCCAGACACTGGGAATGGAAGGCCATTTCTTTTGGTGAAATGACATTCTCTTTGTGGTCCTCCTCAACTTCCTGGTGTACAATTTTCAATTTTCAGCTTCTTCTAGATATCCACTACTATGCATTAAACTTGGGTTTTTTCTTTTTTTCTTTTTTTTTTTTAATACTGCATTATAAAATCCCAATTAAATTATCTCCCCATTCATCTGGCACCTTTCAGGTCCTTACTAGCAGTACCCCAGCTGCTGTGACAGGAAGGCAACACTCCCCCAGCTGCAGGGAGCAGGGACCAGCCTGACTTCTCAGGCTTCTGCTCTCCAGCCATGCCAACCAACACCATCTGGGTTTCCTTGTCACTCCTAAAAACAGATGAGCCTCTACAACTAGAATAGTGGGCCATTGTAGAAAGCCAGATGGATAGGACAGGAATGAGGTTCAACAAGACCAAGTGCCAGGTCCTGCACTTTGACCGACAGCCAACAGCCACATGCAGCGCTACAGTCTGGGGACAAAAAGCTGAACATAAGCCAGCAGGGTGGCCAAGTGGCCAGGATGGCCAATGGCATCCCAGCCTGTATCAGGAACAGTGTGGTGAGCAGGATCAGGGAAGTGATTTTTCCCCTGTACCTGCTAGTGAGGCCACGCCTGTGTGCTGTGTCCGATTCTGGGCCCCTCAGTTCAGGAAAGATATTGAAGTGCTGGACCAGGTCCAGAGAAGGGCAACAAGACTGGTGAAGGGACTGGAACACAAGACCTATGGGGAGAGGCTGAGAGAGCTGGGGTTGTTTAGCCTGGAGAGGAGAAGGCTCTCTAGAACTACCTTAAAGGAGGGTGTAGCCAGGTGGGTATCAGTTTCTTCTCTCAAGCAACCAGCAATAGAACAAGAGGTACAGTCTAAAGCTACACCCAGGGGAAGTTTAGGTTAGACATTAGGAAGAAGGTCTTTACCGAAAAAGTGACTGGGCATTGGAATGGGCTCCACCAGGGAGGTGGTGAAGTCACCGTTCCTGGAGGTATTTAAGAAGAGACTGGATGTGGTACTTACCGCCATGGTGTAGTTGAAAAGGTGGTGTTGGGTCAGAGGTTGGACTTAGTGATCTCAAGGTCTATTCCAGCCTAGGTGATTCTGTGGTTATTCCATGACGCATTTTGTTTGAGTGTTTCTGATTTTTCAAGACCTTGTATTGGTTATAACTACTGACTGTTTTCTTGATTGAGTAAGTTGGTTTTGGTTTATCTCTCTGGAAACAAATACTTTTTTCTAGATTTTATTTTTAATGAAGCATAGCGTCTGTACAAAAAGTGCCTGCTTTCTAAGAAAAATTTCAAGGTACTAATACTAAGAAACCTTCAAATTTAGAGGCAATCTACCTAATGCAAATGCTTCCATGTCCTAGTGTATGCCAGAGTTTGGACACTGGGAGCATTATTTTCTGTGGAACGTGTTTTCCAGAAGGAGGCCATCTGCCAGGATGTGGTGTGACTTTCAGATTGCCTGTTATCATTTAATATCAAGTGATCATGATGGACAGTAGGAGATTTATCAGGCACCAGAATGGGCTGCCCAGGGAGGTGGTGGATTCTCCATCCCTGGAGGTATTTAAGAAGAGTCTGGATGTGACACTTAGTGCCATGGTCTAGTAACCATGGTGGTAGTGGATCAAGGGTTAGACTTGACGATCTCAGAGGTCCTTTCCAACCCATCTGATTCTATGATTCTGTGATTCTATGATTTATCTCTAATGTAATAAACACGGTATATAGGCAAAAGTGGAGGAGTAAAGCACCTAATCAACATTTATGTTTGCTTATTGTGTCAGATAAACTTTACAAATTCTGCAATTTACAGGCTACAGTTGTTATAATGCTGCACTCATGCAGCCTCAGGAATTCTTTCCGTTGGAATTACCAATTTTCACTCAATAGTTGCAGCAGTTAGTGCTAGAAAATAAAATGTTGCTGACTTTGATTCTCACACCTGTGGTCAGAATCATCTCTTTTGTTTTCCTTTTCATACAGCAAACGTTGCAAGCCTGCTTTGGCTTATGTAAGATGGAAGCTGACAGCATTTCAAGGAGAAATGCCGTTCACATGGAAGTCACAAATTGCCTTTTGTAGTCCTCACAGCCTGTCCAAACAGGATTGCTAGTTGTGTACATGCAGTTTCTCAGTGAAAGGGAACCTTCGAAATCTGTGGCCTCAGATTTTTGAAAGCAAAATAAACTAAAAGTCAAGGCTGACTTGTGAAGTAACTGTAGTAGACTCTTCTAGGCTGGAAAAGTGGAGACACATAGCTGTTGATTATCACCCTAGCAGGGTAACTTCACAGGCCTGAGGCCACAGCCTCTGCATCCAGACAATATCTCTCCTCCCACTCTGTGTAGATGTTTGCTTGCTTTCTTCATTGTCCATTTCTTTCTAGTTCCGCTAAAAGAATTAATTTCTTGAAGTCAGTGGTCAGCAACTTTTAGTGTTACCAGGACTCACAGAAATTTATCATACTTTGGGTACAGCACGGTACCTGTGACAGGACAAATTTACATTACATGTCAGTACATTATTCCCAGTGGTTTAGGAATGTCTTTCTTCATGGAATTTGCCAAGATGTGTACTGATTCCAACTTCATTGGCAGAAAGATGCTAAAATACGAAAATGTGAGGAAAAAAAAGACAGCTATGGTTTGTGAAACCCTTTGAGAGTGACATTCTTGGCTCTGCCTGCATTGGATCTTCTGTTGCTGGACCATCTGAGAAGCCAAGACAAGCTTATACTGCTTTTATTTTTTGCATCATGCCAGCTCTGCCACCCAGTGCGTGCTGTTTTTGCATAAAGCTCCTTCCAGGGACTTCAGCACAGAGTGTAAACAAGTGGCCTTCTCTGCTGCTTATGCTGAATGCATATGCTGAATGCTGAATGCTTATGCTCCTGCTCTCAGACCCAGTGTACCCTTTCCGTCACACACTGAGTATTGCTTAGGCTGTGGCAGAAGAGTTTCAAGTCTGTCTTGCACCTGATTCCTCTTTGGATGTCAACATTCAGACCTACTGCTTGCTGTGATTACCCCAGGCCTTTGCAGATCTAAATGGGTTTTAAACTCAGCACAAGTACGTAAGGCAAATATGCATGGGGGTAAACACAGAATGCCATCCTACAAAACCATGAAGAGTTTCTGAGCTATTCGTTCCTAAGGTAAATATGTAAATGGTAGGAAAAGGAATGGAGCTGAGGAGCTTTGCAGTAATGGAGACCTTCTAATAAAGTATATTTTGAAGTCAGTGCAATCAGAAAGTCTTGTTTTCAGATTGCTGGCATAGGTCACCTTATCTAATTTAAAATGTATCTATGCAGTAATGTGAAACTATGTGAGACATTTATTGTAAGCATTTTTTTCTGTGCCAAGAGTGTGAATAGCCAGACAAATTGTAGCTTGTGTAACAAACTGTTAGGCTAGGAGATCTGGGCTAAGAAGTACAAGAGAGAAAAAGACCAGACAATGGCTGCAGAGAGCAAAAATCCTTCACGTTTGAGACTGCAGAATTGTAATGCAAGTTGAAATCATGCTCCTGCGCTGCTTTTTTGGATACAAGGCCTAAATGTTCCTCTGACCATATCTCAGTTCTCTCAGTTAAATCCTTCCAGAACATAATTGACAAAAAAATATAGCTTGAGTTGAACTTCTGCAATCAGGTTTACAATAGCTAGGGATATTTCCAAAAAAATGTAGTAGTAGTTAAAACTGTAAATAGAACAATCTGGGTGCAAATTTCTGAACTTTGATCTTTCTAAAAAAGGTAGGTTTTGCTTGCTTTTCTTGGTTAAAGAAATGCAAATAAACCTCTGTTGATAGTTTCAAAAATTTGTTTAAAATTATCATCCCTTTGTTCCAAGATGCCCATATATCTCTAAGATTTTTATTATGACATACAACTTCTTGGTATCATGGGTTAAGAGTTGCATTCAATCTTCCATAAAAGAACAGTGGGTAGATCACTGTACTTACTAATATACACTCTTGGTTATCGTTATGCCTGAGTTAATTTTTCCATCAGGAAACCTAAATATAGTGTTGACCTTTAAAGGGATACCTGTACAGATTCAACTGAGCAGGTTTTATTTTTCTGTAAAAAGCTGCAACTCATTTATGTTTTCTTCACTACCTTTCCATTGAGTCTCAGCTTATTAACCATGACAGTAGCACAGGCATCTGTCCTGTAAATAACACTCCTGTAGCAGTGTTTACAGAGAGCGTATACATGTTTACGTTCTTTCTTCAGCTTTCCTCCTTGCTGGTGTTTTTAAATTCAGTCAATATTTGTCCGAAGAGCCAGTCTTATTTTGGAACTCCAAGATCCAGATCCAAACACTCTGTGCAAACTGTTGAGGATGTGAGCAAGTAAATGATGACATACTTAGTTCTTTCTACTTCCCATGCTCAGGTTTGGCTAATGCATTGCCGATGTCCTTTCCCTTTTTGACAAATGTTTTCTGTGCAATGCCAATGCTGCTACAAGCACTTCAGTTCACTTCTGTGCCTTTGCCTTTGTTCGTTTGACAGTTTTTTGGCTTAAACAATGTCTTCAAGCTGAAGCACTGAGCTTCATTAGACATGTAGGCCCAAAGTCACAAAATAGGAAATCATCAGTTTTCTATAACACATTTTGTCAAGGCATTTCAACTTCTAGTGTTAATGAATTCATGCTGGAAGTTTTTGTGAAAATCTTTTAAAGCCACCCAAGTAGCTTAAAGGGCAAAGGTCTACTTTAAAATACTTCTCTAAGAAGTTTACTCCTAGTTTCAGTTGGTTTCCACGGCAGCACCGAATGCTTCCCTTTCTGCTTGCATCTTGCATTTCATGTTGTGAAGTAGTTTCTAAGGCTGCTATTTCAGGATAACTTTAAGGTAACTTAGTGCTGTATATGAGATCTATGTCCCCTATCTCTCCTTCTAAACTCCAAGATACTAGTTTTAGCTTTCACTCATTGCTAAAATCAGTCTCCATGTACTTGCTCATCAAACTAAATCAGAAATTGATCCAGCTGAAAATTACCTTGAGAAAAGAGATACCTGTTTTCTGTTTCTTTATGAGTCATCCAAAGGTGATGCAAATGTCTATGAAAAGTCAGTCAATTTCTATGAGACCTGGCAGCTCTGAAAGTTGCTGACCACTGACTTCAAGAGATTAATTCTTTTAGCAGAACTAGAAAGAAGTGGACAATGAAGAAAGCAAGCAAACACCTACACAGAGTGGGAGGAGAGATATTGTCTGGATGCAGAGGCTGTGGCCTCAGATCTGTGAAGGTATCCTGGTGGGGTACCAGGATAATCAACAGCTATGTTCTTCATCTTCTCCAGCCTAGAAGAGTCTACCAGTTACTGCAGAGGCTTGAGGCATACAAAAAAAAGGTGATTGGGTAACCAAATGGCAAAAAAATGTCCAATTGACATTTATTTAAACACCTTAAAAAAAAATCACCTTCAGAATGAAGATTCTGTATAGTTTAACAGGGATCATTTATCGTGATGATCCCCTATGTACAGATCCACTGTTTATTGAGATCATTTGGCTTGTCATACTGAAACATTTTGCATATTCATGAAATATATTTCATATTCATGAATAAAAACAAAAAAAGGAGAAAAGTAGCATTGGAAAGAAAAGATTAATTTTGTTAATGTGCATTTTCCAACAATTTCAATGTTTTCAACATTTTGCTGTTGCAAATCACCGTTCACTGTTTCATACAAACTATTTTTTATTCTTCACAGATCGAATTGCACAGAATATCATTAAATCTCATTTGGAGACGTGTCAATATACAATGGAGGAATTACATCAGCTAGCATGGCAGACCCACACATATGAAGAAATTAAGGTTTACCAGAGCAAGGTACAGTCTTGTACTATGCTTTTTCTTCTACTTGAAATTGTTAACAGTGTAATTTATTTGGCAAGAATACACTGATGTGTTTCATATAAGTCAAAATAGGCTTCTATATGTCTCTGAGGAACTGGTTACTGAAAGCAAAGGAGTGACACTTCATAGAAAGAAGCAGCAACTTTCCAGCATATTGACATATTTGCTAATGTTGAAGCTTATGTACAGTCATGGAATCCAGTTTTCCACTTCTGTTATAACAGATCTAAACCTTATGCAGAAATTCAGTTGATTAACGTGATCACGACTGGATCTATTGTTCTAAGGGTTTTAAGAAAATGAGACAATATAACTTTTTTTCCTTATAATCTTAAAAACATATCTGCTTTTTATGTAAATAGCAAAAAATCTATCACTTATATACAATAGATAATGACAAAATGAAAGTACTCCTTAAATTGAAGCTATTCAATATTGGGTGGGAAAATCATCTCATTGCACTACATTTTTGTTCTGCCTCTGCAATTCTCAGGTCAAGTTCAATCTATTTTCCACTGGTACCTCTTTGAATGTAATCCAGTCAACAGAAATCTCTGTGCTTCTTGCACTAGTTTCATTAGCAATGAGTCTTTCATCAAAGTTCATTTGGCACATTGGCTGGTCATGTAAGAGACAGGAGAGACTCCAGCTTGTTCTTTGAAATCTGAGGGTCTATAGAGAATTAGCAGGAACAAAAGAACATCCATATATGTCTACATGCGTGTATGTGCAAGGAAAATTATTATCAAGGGATCAAATTTTTATGTAATCCATTTTCAACTGACAATGACATTATAAATATATATTGCTTTAAATTTCAAGTACCAAAAATATTCTGTCGAATAACTTAATATCATTGTGCCAGTTCTTACCTAAGTGTACTCTGGGATGGTTACATTTTTTGTGCTGCTATCCTGCACAAAAGCCAGCATTAGAATGACACTTTAACATGGGGCAACTCATTCTGCTGCTTTGAAGGGGAAATGCCAGAGTTCAGATGACTGGTGCAACCAGCTTATGAAAACAGCCTTCTAATGAAAAGTTCTGGGTACATGGAAAAGCAGAGATGCTGCTTGCTCTGCCTGGGAATGGGAATGGAGTCTGGGGAATTTGCCTGTCTGCCAGGCCACCTGAAGAATTTAATGCATTGATGTACCTGCTTGCTCACTGCTTTGCGTTTTCATGTGTGTTTTCCCGGAAGACCAGAGAAGCTCTGTGGCAGCAGTGTGCCATTCAGATCACCCATGCTATCCAGTATGTGGTGGAGTTTGCAAAGCGCATAACGGGCTTCATGGAGCTCTGCCAGAATGACCAAATTCTCCTCCTTAAGTCAGGTGGGTAAATACCAGAGGCTTGGGACTGGTTTAGCACGCAGCATCCTAGAAGTGTGCTCAGCTGTCTTGTTCTGCAAACCATTTTAATTTTGGAGGAGCCCTAATTTAAATTTGAAGGAACACTAACAGACCCGTAACTGTCTTTCATTAACCCTTCTGTATTTTTCCACAATAGTCATGTTACTGCCTTCTGATCCCCTTCTCTCTACAAGTTGTAGTTATTAACTACATACATACACACACACAACCATTGCAACAACTGCAGTCTCCAACCTGACATGTGGTGGAAGGACCCTGCAAATTGAACTGGTCCAGTCAGTCATCTGCTACCCCATGAAATCACTCAGGGCTGCCTCTGTGGTCATCTCTAATCTTTTTAATGAGACTACAGAAATACCCTCCAGCCTGTGCACAGGAGGGAAAAATCCCTGCTGGTGCCAGTTGGTTTCAGAATAAATGAGAACAGATTACAGCAGTGTGGTCCAGCCATGCTTTCTGCGCGTGCCAGGTTTGCATGTGTGTGTGCATAAGGGCAAGGGGGAAAAGGCTTTCCTAACTTGTCAAGGAACTTGGTGATTTCTGTCCTCTGGAAAAATCATGACAAGATTTATCATGACTATGTAGTAACACTGCCAAACTCAGGAGGACAAAATGGCATGACCAAATGAACCACAAGAGCAGCACCTGGTAATTAACTACATTTACCCTGTCATATTCATTTCTTGCTCCCTTCAAATGTAAAAGGTACGATACTGTGTAAGGTGGCTCAATAAAGCTTAAATCTTCCCATTTCAAGAGAGATCTCTTCTTTAAGGCTGAAAACCCATGTGATTTAGTACTCTGTACACAAAAGACTGCAGCTTGGTGTGGGGCTGGACTCTGATGGTGGGCACAGGTGCAAAGGGAAGTGATACAGAGACCCTGAGAACACATAGGCAACCTTCTGGAAAAAGGCACTTGTAGCACAATAACTATTCTTTTAAATCTCGTGCTAATTTTGAAAACTCTGTAGATACCAGTGCAGCCCTAGGAAACTTCTTTCTTTTGACTGGCAAAGCTAACAACACAACTGCACCTTCAGGAAAAGATATATTTGACTGTACTGTCAGAAAACACTGTTAAACTTTAGCATATAAAAAAGATGTCAGGTTTTATTTTCTGTTTTGCTGTTAACACTGAGCAGGAAAGTCAGGACTTTCTCAAAAGCATGTTTACAAAAGAATCCTCAGATTCAGGGTTCATTTTACGTGACATTTGCATTTAGTTAAGGCATGCTTAAAATTTTTCCCTTCATTTTCCCAACTGCATGTTTTTGCAGTTAGAAATAATAGGCAAAGATAAAGAATAAAAAATAGGTGTTCTTTAGGCTAATCAACAACAAGAAAAAAACCAAACCAACAAATAAAAACAAACAAACAAACAAACAAACAAAAATGACAACCAAACCAAAACAAAGAAAACAAAAGTAAAACCTATTTTAGGAATTATCTTGACAGTGCTTTAACCTTTATTTTCTCTCTAAAAATGCTTTGTGATGATCTCCCTCTCCAGCCAAATTAAGCTAGGATTTTTATACACATTGAATGAAGATGCTTTCTGGTATTTAGAAAAAAAGATTTAATTATTAAAAAGAAGATTCCTAAAGAAAAGAGGATACCTAATTTTTAGGATAAAATATTTCAAACTGAAATTATTTGCCCAAGTCTAAACTCAGATTTAGTCCAGGCTGGGGAAATTTTTTTGCTGCAAAGGGGGGAAAAGTCAAAAAGTCAACCTAAAGAAAAGGTGGCTAGACTGGACCAGAAATGGCTCCTTTCTACATGCAAAGCAGACATAAATATTTTCTGTCATTCATAGACATATAATCAAGATGTCTTCGAAGGGTGTCTATCCCTGCTGATGACTCATGTCTTCCTAAATATCTTCTTGACATTTCCTACCTCAGATATTAGGCAGTAATTTATGCTTCCTTTGCTCTTTTTTCTGTCTGATAGGCTGCTTGGAAGTGGTTTTGGTGAGAATGTGCCGTGCCTTCAACCCACTCAACAATACTGTTCTGTTTGAAGGAAAGTATGGAGGAATGCAAATGTTTAAAGCTTTGGGTATGTTGCTCTTCTTCTTTTCAACCAGTTACATTGAGCCACATAGCGAGAGATTTGTCTTTATGAAAATAGTGACCCACAATGAAAAACTCCAGTAAATGTTGAATCCCCAAGCCTCCAAATGTCTAGGCTGGAACAGAAAACTAAAAAAGGTGAGTCCACTAGCTCTTAGCAGTGATAGGTATTTCTCTCTAATAAAAAAGAGCAGAATGAGGGTTTTTTCAAATGGATTTCTTTGCCATCTGACGTTTTGATAAAACATGAGTTTATGGCAGGAGCCGAGCTGTTTATCTTCACTGTTCAGTTGTGCTTGATATATCAAATCACTCCCACTAATTGTGTCCTGCAGAAGGCAATTATAGCACCAGCTAAGAGGTTACTAAAATGATGAACTGCTACAAAATATAGACAAGGACTTTCCTAAAATATTGTTTTGCCTAAAACTTTTAAGTAAGTTTATTTCTATTCATTTATTGAAAAAAAACTTCAATTTCTCAACATGATATGAAGTGCTACCTGAAATGTTAATAGCTAAATGGATGTGTTTTGCCCATCCGACTGATATTATCAGAAATCTATTCAGGACCGAAGTCAAAGATTTGAGATATTTCCTTCAGATGTATGTATCACCTTGGTATATATTTTTCTTATTGTGTATCATACACAAAACACTCTTTACAAGTTTAAAGCATTTATGAATGTGTATTGATTGATCTATTTTGGTCTTTACGATGTTTTCACAGATTTTCATAAATATTTCTACTGATAATTAGTAAAATTATATATAGGAAAGTTATTTAGTGCTGGTTTTTCATACCTCTTAGATTTAATATCTGTCTAGAAATAGCAATTCTTTCCACATTGGGAAAATAGTACTCTCTTCTAAGATGTCTGTGCAATTCTTGTACTTGCCCCTAATTCTTGATAATTTTTTGCTTCAATGTATGTTATAATGACATTTTCAGTTAGGTGGAATTATAACCGTTAATGAAAGGGAAACATTCACTCGCAACTTTTTGTAACAAAAACAGTCCTTTTTCGTGGCAGGTTAAAGAGCTAATTTCTAGCATTGATTTTGTACTCTTTGGTCTACAGGCTCTGATGATCTGGTAAATGAAGCGTTTGACTTTGCAAAGAATTTATGTTCCTTACAGCTAACTGAGGAGGAGATTGCCTTGTTTTCATCTGCTGTTCTGATATCACCAGGTAATTTTTCATTCCAAACACCACACTGTTTTTTTTTTCCTCTTTGCCCACCTCTATTTCCACCTACTTAAGCAGGTGTTTAAGCTGTATTAAGCAATGTATTAAGCAATGGAAGAATACCTGAATTACCCCAAATACACTTCACTCTCTTTTTGGTAGACTATTAGGAATTACACATGTTGGACGTAGATCCAAAGTGTGGGATAACAGACATGGAGCAAGATTGTGTGAAGAAGTAGTGCAGGCTGACGTTCCTCCACGCCATGTACAGGGAAACCTGATACTCAAGGAGGTACACGTTCCTCCTAACTTTTTCAGGGAATGCAAAGCTCACAGCCCTGAGCAGGTTATATAGTCCATAATTATGATGGGCTTTTTCTGTGGGACTAAGAACATGAGCAGTTAAAATCTATACGAGGTCCTGTCTGAATTAAATTCCAGGTGAGATGATGTAATTATAGGTGCAACCTGCTCTTTTCATGTTTCATATTATAATTCTGCCCAGGCAAGTATGCATTTAAGTGAGTGATGGCTGGCTGACCAGAGAAAAGACTTTTGTGATTAAGTTGACTCAGAAGGTGGATCTAGTAGACAGTTTAGTGTGGGATTTTTAAGTATACCTCAGGGAATGTAGACACCCAGTTTCCTCCAAGGGTAACCTCTTGAAAGGCCTTAGAAAAAAACTCATCATGAATTATTTTTCCAGCTTTTTCTGCTAAAGACTTCCTCTAGGTCACTTTGCCCTTTTGCACATCTGTGGTATAGATTATGTTAGTCAGAATTAGACTAGCACAGATGGTGTCAACACGTTCATTCTCATCATTAATGATACCTACTGAAAGGACTATACTTCTTAACTTGACTTTGAGCAGTTCTTGCCATCATCTGATCAGAGGTGAAATAGTTGAGCTGGTGGTTCTTCCTGGTGTTAGGTCAGGATATTGCAGAGATAAAACAATGACAATTTCCACCTCAAAAGTGTCCAGCTGTGTGCAGGCGTGAGAGTTGCCTGTCACTATCCCCCAGACTTCCCCTGGAGAACGGACTTGCAGTGTCTTTGTGGATCCCTGCTCACCAGCCCTCCCTCAGTCTGAAAAGACCAAAGCTGTGAGCGTAACCGAGAGATGTGCTTGCTCCTGGGAAACATCAGATGGACATAAAAATTCTGATTAATTTCTGCAGTTCTACATATGGCCCTTTAGTTTGCAAGCAAGAAGACACATGCAGCGTCTCCTATCCTTTTTAAAAAAGAGAAAAAAAGAAGCTAAAGTACTTGATTCATGCAGACTGCTTATTTCTGTAGTCTGTAAGCATGTGTAACTTTAGTCATAAAACACAGAGTAAGAAAGAAGTGGTGGGCTGCAGCAGCAAATACATGAGTGAAAGCAGTCTCTCTTCCATAAAAAAGACAGCAAATTTGGACTGAGAGTGGGAAGAAAGGACAAGGAGTCCAGATTGAACTGACATTGAAATTTGCCATTTATTTTCTTACAAAAATGGTAACAGTAAACAATAGGGAAATAAATATTTCCTTCCACACTTAATGCTCTGGTTTCTTCACAATAAAGGGTTTCATCATGGAAATATCACAGAAATACTTGCACCAGTACTTCCATCGACTAATATAAGCTTACAAAGATTCCTTATGGGAAGTATTCATATTCAAGTTTATTTTCTACAGAAACCACCACCCTGAAAGGTGATTCCTATGCTCTTGATCTCAGTGTTTGGCCAGTTTACAGAAAATTGAGTGGTTCCATAACAAGTGAGGGGCCTAAGAACATGCACTAATAGATTTGCTAAGGTTGCAAAGCCCAGTGTCAGACCCATTTTCCATCTAATTCAGAGCACAAATCTAGATTTTCCAGTTCGGGGTATGTAACCACACTGCTTGAAGGTGATTCATTAACTTGATTTCTGTTTTCAGAAATTAAAACAGTGTAAGAGTCTATAAAGGTTGCAGAGGCATCTCTACCTGCAAACTCGCCAGAGCAAGGTGGTAAGACACTAACCTGGCTGCCCCCATATGCCAGTCCCTCTCCTGAAATTCTGACTTGCCATGTTCCTTCTTTCCATTTTAGTTTTTGAAAAAGCAGGTGTTATAAACTTCCTACAAATTCTTTCCTACACTATTATCTAATCTAGCGGGCTGTGCACTCCTTAAAGATACACAAGTTCAACACTCAAAAGGAAAAGAACATAACTGAAGCGCTGCTCCCTTTATGGGTGGTCGCTCATCCTTTGACTTTTTCCTCCTCTATTGTGAATATAGCTAGAGTTACCAAATTTGCAGATGGTAGAAATCACATTTCAGGTGGTACAAACCACATTCTGGGAGGCAAACTTAACATCCATTATAAGAGTTGCCATGAATTTAAGAACTCTTATGTAATATACAGCATGCTTCATGACAGGTGAGGGATTAAACCTGTCCTCTAACTGCCTCGGTTTATTTTTAAGCTTATTTTTGTGGCAGAAAGGATAGGCCTCTATGATAAATCTTTTTGGGTCTAGATTGCTGCAATAGGCATTAATTTAATGGTGTTAAAAGGCGTTTTTTCAATAGCATAAATTTTGGCACCTAGCCTGTGAAATCTAAATATTGCTGTGTGCTTATTGTGTAGACAGTGCACATGCTCTCAGCTAATTCTGTTTCTGTGGCCACTGATGGCACAGGATCCATTGGCTGCAGCATGATTCTCTAAGCTTTGCATAAGGATTATTTTCTTTTCATGATCATCTGTTAAGTAGTTGAGGTTTAGTTTTGTCTCTTTTCACAGTACTTGACAGTGAACACCGTTCATATACCCCTCTCCACAGGGAGTCAGACAAATGACAGAATTGTGTTCATCTTGTGATGAAATGCTGCTTGGCTCCAGCCTCTGTACTCATTGAAGCGGTTGATTTACATAATTCCTATGGGTTATTTTAGTGTTGGGGATTGTGTGTGAAAGAGCTGTAAAAGTGAAAGGACTTTTTCCTGTACTTTTCAATTTGCACATGAAGATTAATGTTCTGTGATAAAATAAATTTTCTTATTTCCTATTTGAAAGCTAAAATCTATACCTGAGAACTGGTCTGGATTGAGGGATGAAGAAACAAATTTATAGCATGGGAGAACAGAAAGTTCAGTGGTGCTCCAAGCACACTGTATTAATCGTTTGGGACTGTCTTATGGTCTGCTCCTTCTCTTTCTGTGTGTCTTTCTCTAGAAACTATGACTTGTGCAAATATAGATCTTAAGGACAACTTCCTGCCCTTGAGTTCAATAGAAGCCATATGGGTTTTAAACATTTATATCCTTAACTGTTGATCTCCCAAATAATCTTCTGTCTTGTTTAAAAGAGGAATATTTTTAAATAATAAGAAATTCACACTTCAAGACATTTCAACAACTCATAATTGTTTTGAATTATTAAAGAAATTCTTTTGAAGGAAGCCATTTTTTTATGTAGAATATATTTGGTCTCAAAATTTTAGCCTAGTAAATAATGAGATATATTTTATTTAAATAATTGTATTCTCTTATTTTCGAAGAACTGTTTTGATCAATGTTTATTATTTATGTATTAACACACTGAGACAACATGACATGTTTATCACCTAGCCAGTATAATATACAACATTGATTGTACCAACAGAGAATAATAAAATGGTTGGACTGTGTTTTATTTCTATTCCCATCTTTATACCTAATATCCTGCTTTAAACAAAGAGATGCAGAGCCAACATTATGTTCCTGTATGTTTGTATACATTAGTTTAACATTCAGGTGATCCTTTAATGTCTCTGAAACCATGTCCTCGTTACCATGCAGTCCTTCCTTGTGGAAGTTATGATTGGCGTGAACGCATGCCTGCATGGCACACTGTGTGCACCAGGAGCATGCCCCACATCTGCACATTCTTTACCTCTTGTTTTCCTTTTTCTCAGATCGAGCCTGGTTAATAGAGCCAAGGAAGGTCCAGAAGCTTCAGGAAAAGATTTACTTTGCACTTCAACATGTGATCCAGAAGAACCACCTTGATGAGGAGACATTGACAAAGGCAAGTCATTAAAACAAAATGTTGAGCTCTCCTCGATCGTGACTCTTTTGTTTTTGTAGCCATTTCTGCATGTACTCCCACATTAACATAAGATGAAAGTAGCGCACTATGTGCTAGCAATGCTTTGAAGAAGATAGTCTTCTTTGATGTTTGTCCCTATTTCCTCTTACTCCATTTTCCATTCAAAATACTAATCATTTTAATTGATGCCCTATCAAGAATGAGACTTCCTTAAAAAAATAACCCTACTTCTAAATGTGTTTTTGGTACTTCGCTAAAACTTCTGGGACAATTGTTTTTAGGCTTTTATGGTAAGAAAAATGTCTTGTCTTTTGGATGGGTAGTTTTGATGGATCTTAGAGTATTCCATTCAGTTACTCAGCAAGATGCTAACAGTTCATTTTGGAAACTATAATTTATACAAAATTTGCTTCTTCCCTCTCCCTTTTTTTTTTTTAATTTTTTATTTTAATGTCTCACAGTTAATAGCCAAGATACCAACAATTACTGCACTTTGCAACTTGCACGGAGAGAAACTACAGGTATTTAAGCAATCTCATCCAGACATAGTGAACACATTGTTTCCTCCATTGTACAAGGAGCTTTTCAATCCAGACTCAACCACTGGCTGCAAGTGAAGGGGATAATAGAATTTTCACGTAGTCATGGAATGCATCACTATTAAGACAAAAAGAAATGTTTTCATGAAGAACTTATTAAAAATGTCACTACTGCAACACTAGGAATGTCCTGCACTTAATAGAATTATTTTTCACCGCTACAGTTTGAAGAATGTAAATATGCAACTCTGAGTGGGGATGTCATTTTTCTCTTTTCTTTACTTTTTTGTTTTTCTTTTTGAACTGACAATGAATATACAAATATAGGACACTGTGTGTTACCTTTTCTTTAATTTACTTTTATTGGGGGATGTTTTGGGAGACAGCTGTTCCTAGAATTTTATTGTAGATATACATGAGAATAGAGCAGTACTTTGCAGTATTACTCTTGCTGTTTATTGTTCAAATATTATTTAAGAAATTCCACTTATTAGATTGCCTAGTTCTATGTTTTTAGATAGTTTAGTGCATGTGGAAATTTGTAACTGTCTTGGAAATTACGCTGCATATATGGAATACACACATATATATATGTGCTATATACTTATATATATATATATATGAATATATAGATAGATATATATATGTAGGTATTATATGCATACATGCTGTAGCTTAAAAATCACATGCCTACATTTAAAGGATGCTCAGCCCAGCTGTAATGTATTTCTTAATCTTCAAGTAATGTATTAGATTTATTTTGGGCAATCAAGATTTGCTTTGTCAATCAAGAGTTAAATTATCAGCTGCCAATGTGTAATGACAGGATCACTTCTGAGATATGTATAATGTAGTGCATGTGTACTGTGTGTAAATCAAACATCAGGAATGTAACAATGGTGCAAAAGCCTTGTCTGGATGATTTTAGTGGAGAAAGGAATAGTTGGGGTTTTTCTGTTTTCTCACTGTTGCAGGGATAGAGCATATATAAAAGTGAACATAGGACCTGATGTTAGTAAAGTGTCTGGAGTAAAAATGTAGACTATCTCATTTGTACATTTTTCTGATTCCACACATCTTATTTTATATATATTGCTTTTAAAAGTAGTTTCAAGTCTTGGTTTGTTTTTTGCTGAACTCATTAAAAAGATAGGTAGTAAGCTCAGTGAAAACCACAGCAAGCCTAAAATATGGCACTGAAGAGTAGTGGCAGAGGAAGAAAGGGAGGGAAGGAGAAGGAAAGTCAAAGTGGGCAAACTCCATAGTTGTTACAGAGGACAATATAGCTATTGATGTTTCTGACAGTCATCATCTAGATGGGACTGATAGTTTCCATTACACACATACATCTATGTATGTTCTAAACACATGCATATGTGTATGTATATATCTGTATATATATAACTGTGTATATATGCATATAGGGGTTTATTTTAGGTGCATTTCAGGAGGAGAGCAAAGCATTGGGGCTTTCTTTTTGCCTCTGAATGGACTGTTTGTGCATTTGCTTGCAAAACCAAAGGCAAACACAGAGGGGAGTAAAAGGCTGCCATGAACTTAATCTTGTGGATTAATGAAGTTAATTAGCAGTCATAATTCATGTATCTGAATTCTGCCAGTGATACAAAACACAGACTTTTTAGCTATAGAAGAGGGATTCAGTTTCTGCTACAGCTCTCTTTACCACCCCTTTTACCCATTGTGAACTTTTCCAGAGAAGTCTCCTCCTGGGATGCCAGCTGAGGGTGTAGAGCACAAATAAGAAGAAGCAGGCAGCAGAGAAGAAAGCAAGTCCAGAATCACAAGCAGATACCTTTCTTTATTTCAAACCACAGAAGCCATTAATCTGAGGCGAGGCAGGGGGAAGGATGTTGGCAGGGAGGCCAAAGGGCCCACCCATCTGCCCAAGCTCACAGCAGGGCAGTGTCACAGGCAGCCCCTGGGCCACAGCTGGGTCATAGGGTGGGTGCAGAAACTTGGTTTGTTGTAGTGATAACTTAATGACTTGTACAGCTCTGGTCTCAATCTCCTCTTTTCTGCATGAGCAAATAATTCACTGGCTACTCCAAGTACTTCATGGAGTTTTCCCTTTCATCAGTCAGTTGGCAAGTTTGCATATAGGTTTCATGGCAGAATTGAGTCTAGACAAAATCACAGTTTGTTTGTTCTAGTTTAGCCATGTCAGAACAGGTGCAGGAGTGGTTACAAACTCTCAGCTAATAAACGTTTCTCTGTAGGTCCATTACAACTTAGAAAAAATCTGCACAGCAGATTTAGTTGTGCTGAGAATTTTGTTGCAAATATGACATTCTCTTCAAAATTACTTAATCCTGTAGGATAGCAATTACTAAAATACCTTTTTTTGCTCCAAATTCAGAGCACATTTCTCTAGTGATTACATTAAAATATCTTCAATTAACATAATAAAGCATTGCTCTTGATGCTTTTTTATACCACTCTAAGACTGACATTCCTTTATAAGGTGATTTATCTGTTTGCAGCCCCTTTTGCATGGCAAATCCATGAAAAGACCACAATTCCACTTATTTCTAACATCAAAAAACTTAATTAACTATGTCTGTGTACTGTTTGTGTGGATTTATTTGGGAAAAAAATGAGTTAAACTGAACTATAGAAGTGCTCAGTTTTAACTGCAGGGAATTCTTGTTTTTTCCAACAAAAGAACACACACATATATATTTGTTTGAAATATATTATAGGTCTATTTTCAGTATATCAAAAGTAACATATTTAACTAACCCACAGAAATACAGAATAAGTGAATAAATACTACTGTTCTTAGTGCTGACTAATAAAGAGGATTCTCATGTTTATAAATAGTCCTCCACAATTGCGTATTACATCTTGAAAATGTTTTGTACTTTTCAAATAAGCTAATTGCTTCATGATTTCTGAATTATTTCTTAGTCAAGATAACCAAATGGAGATCACCAGTGTAAAAAACATTATTTAATCATTATCTGCAGGGCTTTTAATCCTTGAGGCACTATTGTTAAATCAACTGCAACCTCATGCCCTTTTCAATCAGTCGTGACTACAGCCACATTTTAAAGATGTGGAAATTAAAGAAAAAAAAAGTTAAATGACTTGTAAGAGACCACAGAGATAGCAATATTCAGTTCAGGAATAAAAATGGATTCTTACCTTTTGTCCTAAAAATGCTAAGACACTAACATACAAAATCTTCATTGCCATTCACAGGCATTAGCCTCTACAAACAATTACAAATATTGCCAAACAAGATTTTACCCTCCAATAAGATTAATTATCAGCAGCTTGCTCTGTTTTTGTTACTACTTTTACCGAATTTGAGCAAATAGCATTATTGTTTATTTGGAAAATGAAAATTCATTTTCAAACTTTATTTATTTGTGGTAACTGTACTGGTAACTGTAATTATATTTTATTTAGTTTTCTCTTATTTGAGATTGGCCACGTAGCTATGGTATCTCTCTTGTCCTTCATTGACTGAGTGTAGAACAACAAATAATGATCGCATGCTACAGGCTGGATTTTTGTGATTAGTTTTGATACACAGTCATTTACACTCAAAATTTCAAATTCTTGATATTGGATTTCACATGTGCAAGTTATCCATAGATTTTAAACAATAAAATGGCATGAATTTTAGTAAATAACTTCATAATTCATTCACAAAATTATTACAGAAACTATTAGTTCTTGGTTTTAATTTGTTTTGGCTTTCGTTGGTCCACAGTAGTGCCTGAAGCTCTTCAATTAAATCTCCAAAATTATAATTTGTGACATCTTCTTTCTGTAGTTATGTTTGTTAATTTTTTTAGTGAGCAGCTTTTCAAATGAGACACATTTTTTAATGATTGATTAACCTGGGACCTATAAAAAAGAATATTTAAAGCATATATTGAAGCTACTACTTTTAGAATTGCTGTCTGATAATTGAACCTTATGGATCAAAATTATTCTTGGCATTGAGGAAGCAGATGTAGGCTGTCCATGATACTACCACAAAGACTTTATGTTGGTGTAAATACCACTCTTGACTGCTCTTTGTTTAAAGAATTACAAGATTCATATTTCCTTCTAATGGAGCGATTGCTTTAGCAATTGCTAGAAAAGAAACATGGCAGTGGAAGGCATTTCAGTTGAGCAAACTTATTTCCAAAAGCAATATATGGTTTTTGATTGACTTGTCATAGGCAGCATTTGGGAATTTCTTCTGCAAGTTGTCAGATTTCCTTAGCTCTAACTAGAGTCACTTGAAAATTGAGGCGTGTCAACACCACACAGAAGGTGTTCAATCCATCACAAGGTTGGACATCCTTAGCCTTAAGAGGTCTCCTATGAATCTTGTGGAGCAGAAGGCAGATGTTATTCTCACACTTGTGTTAGAATGTTTTGACTTCATGCTTACTGTTGCTCTTTTCAGGTCAGTTTATTTCTTCTGTTACCCCTTGGGGGCCAATGGTGTTTCAATGTCTGCCAGGTTACGGTGCTGCAGACAGAGCAGCTACCAGACCTGCCTGTGAAGATGAGCTTGATTATGTGATTTTCTTGGTTCAGTTTCATGGTGGCAGCTTGCATGGATGTATGTTTCTGTTTGGGATAGTTTGCAGGGATTTCTGATATAATAACTTCTAACCAAAGAGGGTGCAAAGCTGCTCCTCTGTGCTAGCTTCTTGGTCTCCCACCACCAGGCGGTGGGAACTTCTCCAATGCTGCAGCAGTCTCACAAATTGGTCAGGCAGTTTGAATAGAGATGTGCAGCTGATGGCTCCAGTTCCTGTTGACTTTTCCACCTCTCTGAAGCTGTGCTTCAAAGGTAATTTGAAAGATGTTCAGGTGCGCCCACTCCTCCTCCCTTCTGACTCTTCATTGATTGTGCTGTTTCCAGAAGAGCCAAGGTCCAGCCTGGAAGGTGGTTCTTAGTTTGAGAGTCATTGTCTGTTGGACATCCCAGGAATATAGCACTTGGCAATAAGATCAAACTGAAACATGGAAGTTGCTTTTTTGTGTCCAAATTCGTTATGCCTAAGCACATATGAAATGGAAACCTGAGACAGAACAGTTTGCTTTTCCCTAGCCATAACAAAGTAGTGTATTTACACCTGTCAGCCTGTTCTAGCGCTTTCTGCCTCCACTCTAGAAGCTAACTCCTGTCTCTGATATCCATTAGGAACAGTGTGTTGGAGACCCCCTCCTCTTTTGTACTTTTTAAGTTTCACGCTTTGTAAATGACAATCACTGCTTGATGCAAATGTTGCACTCTATGCCACTCAGGGATATTTCATTACTAAAAATAGCTATATAAATATAACAGAATAAGGAAGAGAATGTTAAAAGCTTTGAAGAGCATGGGTTGAGCTGCCCAAGTAAATATGAGCCAGACAAGGCTTTCAAGCCAGTGATTTAAAGTAACATTGGTATAAACTGAATTCACTGTCAGCATTTCCTCAGCTTGATCTCACTTCACCCATTGTTTCACAGTCAGCAGAGTCCTACTGACCCATCAACTCATGATGTTAAGGTCCTTCTGGAAACAAAATGTAAGTGAGCTTTGTACAAGTTACTGAATTTAGACAACTGACAAAAGAAAGTCCTGAGTTTATGTACATTAATGTGAGCTTATACTCAAAATTGCTGCAGGCATGTAAGAAGAAAGGTTAAGACATGGAATAAGTGATAGTTTGGCAACAATGATGGGAACACTGATCTATGATACGGAAAAATTACTATAAAGAACAAGTAGATATGAGCAAGTGGCTAACAGCTACCATTTTCTCTCAGGGATGCACAGAATCATAGCTAGCCCAGGACTCTGTAGCAATGCTTCTTCATAGTATGACAAATCCCTTTCTCATCTCAAGAAAACATTATCTGATTTTATACTGTGCTAGTGAACTCCCTAAAATTTTGGAATGTGCTTATCCCTAGCTTTACACCACATGTTTTCTACATGTATCTGCCATTACAAGAACACACACAGAAAGATAAATTGCAGTCAATTATATTGCCAGTCATTAAGTTAATTTCTTGTCTTCAACCAAGACAGCAACCAGCTCTGAGCATTGCTCCTCTTATCACAGTGAGTATGCATGGTTTTTTACTCCCTCCATCCTCTGAACTCCCTACACCTAGAAGACAGATGGACAACTTCAAGAGGTGGAGTGGCCAGCATCCCCATGCATCAACGTTTTCACAATCATATTCTTTGCCAACTTTCCGTTGCAATTTATATTTTAATCTTTCAGGTTGTTGGGAGCCCTGGCCGAGTGACTGAAATTCTTGTTAGCATGATACCTTCCCATTAAAAAGAATAGTCTTCTGGCCAGAGGATCTTGTCTCTCATTCCTTTTCCTTTTACTCCTAGCTCCTAGTGAATGAGGCCTTGAGTGAAAAATATTCATCTTTGCGCTTTCTCAAAGTTGATCTGTACCTGCAGCCTGCAAGGGAGGCTCCACACAAGTGGTAGGAAGCAGACTCCTTCCTCTTTTTCCTTCATGTCCTCACTTAGTTGTCCCTGCATGCATTGTCCCTGAAAGACTGTATGACAATGAGCCGGACACCCCAGTACTTCATCATCTCAGAAGTGGTTTGGAGCTATAAAAGCCACTTGTGTAGGCAGTCTGCAGACAAAAGTCATTGTGAAAAGAAGAGGCCTAAGGTTTCTACAGTGGTAGCTCACAGATCAGTAACTCTCCTAAAAAGACCTGAATGTCCAGTGACATGATGGTTGTGTCAGTGTCCTCTAAGTGATCCTTGCATTTCATTTGTGTTAACAGAACAAAGCAATGAACAAAATGCTCTGGGAAAGGAGAGATATTTGCTGGGTGTTTACTGCAGGCGGCAAGGATAATGCTGCTCATAGTGAGTTCAGTAATATGATGTACTACATTTACATATTTTCATCATTCTCACAATTCAATCACACCACATTGGGAGAGTGAAAGAAAACATCATTGGATATAGCAGCAATAAGTAAATTATAAGTGTTTCTTTGTAACTGTACTTGCAGAAATTGTTTGCTTTGCACGTGGTCTTCTGTACAATAACATAAAGAAAAAATTCATCTAATGTAGATATCACAGTGGTTTTACATATTTGTTGAATTTTTTGGCTATAGCTGCTAATTTATGAATGAAGATACTGCCATTGAAAAAATTGTTTGTGCTTCAAGAAAATGCTGAGGCCTGTGTTTATGGCTATACATTGGCAGCAGTAAAGTATGTTAAATTAAGACTCTGGAGAGATTTTAAAAAATGGCTCCTAGTTTTCTGTTATGAACATGTTGGCCCCTTATTTGGGCAAGAATGAAACTGCATTGAAAAACAAGCAAGGGTGGATGGTTAACCACCAAGAACAGGAAAGAACAGGCTTTACCTTGAAGACTGTTCGAGATAAAACCAGCTTATTTAAAAAAAAAAAAAAATAAAAGCACTTAAACTTGTCTTGATTAGACACACAGCTTAATAAGTCAAAGTAACTACATTAGGCTGTTGACTTTGGGGATTCAGATTCAGATGCACTACATTTGTGGGTTTTTTAATGTGTCACTTCAATGTCAGAATCAGGCAAAAAAGGTGTTTTGTTGTTAGTAAGATATGCTAAAAATCAGTTAACCCTACAGAGCGTGGACCACACATTCTCAAGCAGTATATGGGGATTTATCCATGCACTTATTTTTAAAAAGCCACTGAGTAGCATAGCTAGTGAACTAGCCATGATAGTCCTTGCCTCTTGCGTGACTGCAGTGTGACCTCTAGTACGCTACGGGGAACAGCTCTGTGATTGTACTTGTGGCAACAAATAAAGCACAACTGAACTCTAAGCCGATATTAACACTCAGCTAAATCAAATGCATTGGGTATTTTGAGATTTATGCTAATTGCTGTGAGATAATTCCCATGTTAAACTAATTACTCTGGTTGTAATGAATGGACAATATAAATAATATAGGAACCAGAATAGCAACAAAATCCCTTATTTTACAGCTGCACTCTCTGCCTCATCTGATTAACACTAAAGAAGCTACTTAAAAACTAAACAAACAAAACAAGAAGAAAGAAACCTGATTATGTATTGTAGAAATGTAGAAGACAAATAAAATATTTTTTCAAATGTAATTACTTTTAATATATGCTTGTGGAAGGTCTGATATTATGTATGCTGTCTCTGTAATTTTTGCTGTAAATAACTTGGGACAGTGAATACACTGATTTTTCTATGTCTCTGTTTAAGCATAAGACTTTGTAATGTGTTTTTTTTTTTTAAAGAGGAAAAACATCAAAGAACAAATTACGTACTTGCTTCCTTTAAGTGTAATGTACTCTGCAGTTTTTATGGAAACTGATTGTAATAGATAAAGCCTTTTGACCAGCTGTTGATATTTAGTGTATGCTTCTGTTTGTAACTGGGGAAAAAAAACATGTGGGACCGTCAATGAAACATTATCTCAGTGAGTCTGTACAGTGAGTACTGTAATAATTCCTGCAGACTATATTTGACTAATATTGTTTAAAGACGAGTTGCTCAAGCAAATAATGCTTCCTTACAGCATATGGATTTATGAATCCTTCTGACATGAATTATATTAATAGAAACATTTCTTTCTTCCCAATAAGCAAAATATTTTTGTATACCTTTAATTTCTTATTCAAATTTGAGGTCAGGTCACTCATTAGCTGTAATCTGAAGCCATAACTGATCTTCACCAAATGCACATATTAAAGATCATTATGGAAAAAAGAAATTATATCCAGTTTATCAACAGCTATTATACAGGCAGGAGCATAAAAAACAAGTAAAGTATTTGGATGCTTTTCTGGCACCCAAATATGACTTTAATGGCTAGTATTTTGTGATTACCAATTTATAAAAAAAATAAAAACATAATTAAGATAGATATTTAGATTTAAATGAAGCTTTCTAATATTTTTTAAATATCCCTGAAAATGCTTCCTTGCTTTTAGGATTAAGAGAAGAAATGATTTTTCATATACTTCCCACTTTCAAATATCTAATGTTTTTATCCTATTTCCAGTTCATTTTGTTAGAGTGAAGTGAGATGTTAAGACCTTAAGACCCAGGATCCAAGCCCTGAGCTATTTGGTGCTTGGCTGTAGCTATATTGTTGTAAATCAATTTAATTTGAATTTTAGGGGTATGTTGTTTTCTACTTAGTAAGCATGTTTACCACTGTTGGTAACACACAGGAGTTGCATTGCCTGTCAAGAAGTATGATAATAAACAATCTAATAAAATATTAATAACCTCAAAATTAACCACTCTCAAAAGACAAATAAAAATTCCTTTCTAAAATCAAATGCCTCATAGAGTCAACAGTGATTTTTTTTTTTTTTTAATGCTTAATTGTGTAATGACTATAATGTATCTTAACTGGCTTGTAGATGCAAAAAAACAAAACTGCAAATGAATCATGACATACTGGGTAAAAATCTGGCTCCATTGAAACCAGCAGCAAACTGTTCACTGATTTCAACACAGCCAGGAGTTCATCTGGCATTTTTACATCCGCAATTTTCTTCTGATCTTTCTCCCTTGTTTAATATAACTGACCTAATTTATATGTATGTGAGTAGAAAGACAGCCTGATTAATTTAGAAAGTGACCATTAAGGGTTTATTTTTTATCATGAATTTTGTAGAACCAGCATCCCTGTCAAAAGAAAAGGTTCGGTATTACTTTAGAATGTAATAGATTTTTGTTTTATGTCCTGTAAATTATTAGTTCAACACTGTTAGCATTCCATAATAATGCACACATGATTTTTGAATGTTTTCTGTAAATGACAATCAATGTTGATGAAATTCCTTTCTTTAATGAAAAATTAAAAAAAAAACTGTAAGAAAATAAATTATGTTGTGGGGTTTTTAGGTTGGTTTTTTTTCTGTCCATTTAAACAACCCGTATCTGTCAGGAAAAGGTACAATGTGTGCATTTCCAAAAGAGAAAAAATCTTGACATCATGTGTCCCTGCCTACAGCAGGGAGGTTGGAACCAGATGATCTTCAAGATCCCCTTCCAACCCTAATCATTCTATGATTCTTTGATCAGGAACCTGTACTTATTTTCAGGTTTTCTCTTAACAAAAGAGTTAGATATACAGCATGTTGCTACATCAACTGACACCAAAATTGGCTTTGTTTTGCAGTTTAAATTAAAACGGTGCCTTCTGACTATGCAAATTGCTATACTTCGTTTATTTCTCTGTTTATTTTGGGGAAAGCCTCAGCTCTTAGAAAAGCAAAACAACACAATAAACAATTGCGTGTAGACGAACTGCACAGTAATATAACAGAATGTTACCTTATTTAAAAGAAGACACTGTATTTAAAATCATAAATATCTCAATTTATTTTTAAGTTTCTTTATGTCTAGCAGTCAAAGCTGTGGATAGTACCTTTCAAAGATATCGTCTTTTCATTTAGAGGATCCTAATTCAAAGTAAAAGTAAATTTAAAAAGACAGTACCTAAAGGCATTGTTTTGCAAACTCTTAGGCACATGTTTATAGTGTACTGACTTCAGCAGGCTTGATGCATATACTTAAAGCCAGTTATATGTTTAAATGTTTTGTTGCATCTGTGGTAAAATGATTGAGAGTAAAAAGATAATGGTATGGAAATTACAGGGGAAATTACAGTTGTACTCCCTGAATGAAATGTAGTCATCTGAAAAAAAATTCAGACAAGTGTAATAAGGAATTAATATATAAAAATTCCTATTTCAGACATCATGAAGCTGAACAGTTTACTAGCCACACGAAATAAGTGGACTATTGTATTTATATTATTTGAAACGCATTTATATGAAAACCTTACAGGACGCAATTTACTACACTGTTGTGCCAGTTAAATGTCAGTGTAAATGTTAGTCTTCACAGACAACAGATTTACTCTAATGAGTATGAACTATTGTATACATTTTGCACATTGCAGGTTCTCAAAAATAGATGAATGAATATAGGCTTTCAAGGAAGACAGTGGTGAAATGCATTATACAAAGCAACATGAAATAACAACAGCTGTCAGTTCCAGAAGAATTATATACTTACAGGTGTTCACTTGATTACAAACCCATGTATCATGAGTTATCATAGATGTCTTCAACCATGACTTATCATGCACTTTGTGCAACGTCTTTGTAACTATCTCATGAAATGTGACGAACATCCTAAAAATAGTCCAGCATTTGTATTGGATAAATCAAAATCTGGCTAAGCAATTTTTCTACCTCTATTCCTTCAAACTCCTTCACTGTTCATCTCACTTCCCGCCCCCATACCCAAGGGAAATCTTGCAAAAAATCCTCTGAAAACTGGATTTCACATTGCTTTAGGAGGCAAGATTGACTTATTCTGCTGCAGGTACAGCTATAGTATTGGTATTATAAGCCTTGTTTCTGTTCCTGGAAAATGTTTGCTTACTTTCCTATTTATGCAGGAGTTTTGTCATAGTTTTAATGGTCTGCACATATGAGAGAAGTGAGATTTACAGGAGACTTAAGCGGTTCAGTTAGTGCTGATGAAGGGACTCTGATCTCAGAACAGTTTAATTCCAATTACATTGAACAGTCTAGTAAAAATATTATCTCCCCCTACAGACATGCATTAAAAGTGTGTACATACCTATGATACTTTAAAAATTCTGAGCAAGTCTTTCATCTGGGCATTCCACTTGTAAGGGCTCAATTTATTTGGCCAAAGTGATGCATTAGTCCTGTTTGCATTGCTCTTGGGTACCTTGTGTGACCTCCTTCTGCTGCTCCTCATCTTTTTCCAGAATATGGACATTTTAAATAACCTAGGGCAATTGTAATAGTGTTCAGGTGTCCATAGAAATTTTAAGCACACAATATCCATACATCATATGAAAGCCTGGAATTTTGCATGTATGAATGTAAATTTATTGAACACTATCAGTGATTTAGAAATAATGGCTGTGATTTCCCTTCAAAATCCTCACAATAGTAACTGTATTACAGAACTTAAGAGAGCACTTCAATGATCAGTAGATTCAGCTGTGGTGTAAGACACTTCCATATCAACTAATTAACCAATAGCAATTTTGGGCAAATGCTGAATCTGTCTGGAATTTCTTCAGATTAAGAAAAGGGGCCTTATCAGGGGACTTTAAAAATTGCATCCTCGATCCCACTATTTTTGTTGCATTTTGGCATTCAAAAATACATTCAGCTATAAAGAAAGCATCACTGAAATTGCAGTTGTGGATAAGCTCTGTAATACTCCTCCAAATGACTCGGTGTCTGATACAGGCAAGGTTTGGTATGCTTCTTTGTGACAGCTGATGACTAACAGTATGAAGTTTATGCTGGTATTACTCCCTTACTAATGAAATTTACTGTTGGCTTAGAGGCTAGGTCTGTCATTTACTGGGCTTGTAATTTTCACTGTTTGTAATTTCAGCTGCTTCCCCAATTTTTTCTGAGGCAGGGTATTCACTGTTATACCAAATGGAAGATAAAAGAGCTGGTAGTGAGGTCAGGATGGTAGGAGACAACTCATCCTACCTTCACCTTACTTTCTGTAAGAGGCCATGCTGTCCTAATCACTGTGTCCATCTTCTCAATACAAAAGAAAGAGGAAATTTAATTTATTTTTTCCAGGTCGCAAACTATTTTTGTGCACAGTGCTTCATATTAAATATTTCTGGAGACACTCCCATACATGTGAGGGGGAATAGAAGATTTCTCCCTTTTATTCCTCAGCTGATGTGTTTGCCTGCTATGAATGTTAAACTGCCACTATTTTTGTCTCTTCTAAAGGTCCTTTACCACCATATTATTAATCATCTTCTCTACCCTCCCTGTTTCATAACATAGGGGAAGTTAAAAGCCATGCTTTTGAAGGGTCCTTGGAGAGTTAGAGGCATTAGCTTGCATGCACTTTTTAAAATCAAGCCCTATACAAAGAAATCAAGACCTCCTCCATGAAAATAAAGCTAAACGTGCTTAATAACTGTCTGAATGTAGCTACCCATGCACCTTCAGGAAGTGCAGAATATTTTAGCAGCAAAAAGATGTGCAGAAAAATGCAACTTTAAGAAATTAACGTTTTTCAGTCTCCAAAACCTAAATCAAAGTACCATTATGTAGATAACTGAGAAACCTACTGGAAAATGAGAACACCACCAAGTTTAGACACTATATTTTGGGAATTCTGAGTCTGACTCACTTTAGGCAAGCAGATGATTTGACATCTGTATATATATTGAGCTATTTCTTGATACTTTTGAGATATAAGCACTGTCTTCCTCTTTAAGGTTTTCAGATGTTATCAAATAAACACATACTATCCTGTCAATTACTACCTCATTATCTTGCTGCCATTTTGATTATTACTAAAATACACTCCTCTCTCTGCATTGAGTTATTTTTCTAGTCTTTCAGAGTGACTTTTTCTGTGCAGGTTAGTCTGAACTGTAACAGCTTTTACATCCTTAATGGGAAATCCTGCAGTTCTGTGATTTCACTGAAACATACTGAGAACCTGTGGCTGTTTACAAATCAGGATTTAAAGTTGTCACTCCTAACCTTCAATGTTGCATGCTAAAGGATACCCAGCTGTACTAAAATATGCACCATTGACACCTCCTCCAAACAGTAGCAAAGCAGAGATATGCCTTTTACATACCAGTGAACCAAAGTAATAGATTTCAAAATCTTTGTTTGAAAAAGGAAATCTAAACTTGTCAATTTTCTTTTAATTTTATAGCATTCAGTGAGCGCAATGAAAATATGCTTTGCACTTTCAGAGGTGTTGAACCTTAAGCCCCCTACTCAAGATGCTATATGCCAAAAACAATTTGACAGCATTTGTGACTGAAGATAATAAAAGTGTATACAGTCAAAAGGATTAAAAAAAATGCAATTAGAATTAGATCTAGCATTCAAAACTCTCCCATGGGCACAGTTTTCCTCCAAGGAATAGCGCGTTGGAAAGTCATAGCAAATTATATAACTATGATGCATTATTTCATTAAATTTAAAAGAAAATGGTATGTCTTTTTATGATATTCCGTAGAAAGACTAAGAATCAGAACACACACCACAGAAGACCAACAACAGAATTTCTGTTTAAACTTCTTCAGTCATTTGATGGTTGTATACCACTGAATATTTATTACCAAAGGTAATAAAATGTGCCCTTTGAGTGCCTGCATCAAAAGCACAGGCAATAACTCTGACTCTTCTATTTTAAACTTATATATTCGAACCACCTGAGCTAATGGCTTTTCTCTGTTAGCTGATATCTTTTTAGGCTCTTTTCCAAGAGATTCTGTTTCCAATACTGTGTTGGACGTGGACCTCTGTTTGAGCTGCTATAGCGTTCCTTCCAATATGGAGCATTGTTGCAACATAGAAAGTCACCGACAGTCTAGTCTCAACTCACAGTAAAAATGTTCATTTCATCCTGTCTCCAGCAAAGTGATGGAGGTAGGAATGCTTCACATAGGACTGATCCATTTTCTTCCATTAGGAATTGTGTTTTCCCAGTATTAAATAGAGAAAGAACCCATGCAATCATATGCCTCAAATATCATCATTGTGGGGAGTTTTAAATAGATATTTTAGGTTGGTTTTGTTTTGTTTTGTTCTTTACTTGATTCCCTTAGAAAACATTCATAAGTAAACTGCAGAGTAATAACATTGCAGGAAACAAGAAAGTTTTGATGTATTTGAGTTGAGCAATCCTTTTATAGCAATATTAACCCATATTCACTCTGAAATCAGCAGGTTTACTTGACAGTGATAAAACTGGGTGCAGAAAATTATCATATGAATATAAAAATTTATCTAAGCAAATACATACAGAAACTATATAACTTTAAGTGTAAAATAAAATAATGGCAGGTTATAAATGTTTATAGCTGCTACCAAAAGTTCAAGATTTTCTGCATAAATGCAGTCTGTTTAAGCTAAAAAGGCCTCCCACTGAAATCTAGACATTGGCTTCACAAACCCACAAAGTGAACAAAAAAACACCTCTGTCTTACCAAGGTTGTTTGCTGAATTTTATTACTCATCTGCCTTTGACCAAACAGCTTGAAGATTAGTATGATGCCAAATAATCATTCAGAGCAGATAGAAAACTTTTTATCTTATTATCTTTCATCATCACATATGATGGTCCTTTATCACTGAACTTAGCTATTGAAAACTCTGGATTAAGCAGGAATTTCCAGCCATGGATCAGACACAAGCCTTTCAGAGTGTTGGTGTGTGTCATTGCCCCTGTGGCAGTGCTTTTTAGCCTTGAAAGGGGGCTGTAAACAGAATGCCTTGAAACAGCATTCACTGAATCCGGGTTAAATTCTACTTATGAAATTTAGATTACTTCATTGAGTAGTTTTCACCATCACCTACTTCTTAACTGCAGCCCCAGCGGCCCATAAAGATAGGGGTGTATAGCATCACTCACCTGAAACTAAAAGAAGCATTGGAAGAAACATTCACTCTATTACATCTGGCTGAATACCTCCATGCACATGCTGCAGCCCCAGCAGCTAGATAGTATGATTGGAATGTCATGAAAACTAAGTTCCAGAATTAATGCTTTGGTCTCAGAGACTGTGCCACCTAACTCAGTCAGCTACAGGTTTGGCTCATCAATGCCACTGGGAGACAGTGTAACATTCCTGAATAAGTCACAACACTGTTCTTCCTTCCCTCTGTTTTCCAGCTTGTTGAGAAGCAGCTGAGGGAGCTGGTGGTGGTTAGCCTGGAGAAAAGGAGGTTCAGTGGGGACCTTACTGTTCTCTACAGCTACCTGAAAGAAGGTTACACTCCCAAGTAAAAAGTGAGAGGTTGAGGAAATGCCCATAAGCTGTGCCAGAGGAGGGGTAGATTGGATATTAGGAGAAAGTTCTTCACTGAAAGGAGGGTCAATCATTGGAACAAGCTGCCTAGGGAAGTGGTGGAATCCCCTTCCCTTGAAGTACTTAAAAAGCATGTGGATGTGGCATCTGGGGACACAGTTTAGTGGTGGGTTAATGGCTGGACTCAGTGATCTTAAAGGTCTTTTTCAGCCTTAATAATTCAACCATTTTATGTTTTCCAGTATTGTCTGCTCTCTCAGTGGGCAAAGAGGAATTGCATTTTTTTTACCAAGGGGTCCCAAAGGGTCCTTCATTCTTCTCATGTAAGAATGTAATGTAAGAATTCTGTCTCTGGTCCTAATCTTTTGATAAAGACAGCTGGAGGCATTTGAATCTCCCAGGTCACCAGCATCCATGGCCCCTTTTCTGGGTGTTATTGACTGTGGGAATGGCAGCAATGAACACATGCTGGTCCTTATACCATATGGTACATAGGCTAAGGAATTAAACACAACCCTCATCATCTCTCACACTGAGATTTGCTAGGAAGTACCAGCCACAGCTTTCAGGCTGCACTATGTCAAGAGAGGCTCCTCCTAGAACATATAGCGTCCTTGCAGGTGCCACAATGAGCCAATGAGCACAGTAGTTCTGCTCAATAACCAGGGCAAAGCTGAGCAGAAGTCTCAAGTACCTGTGAATCGGACCAGAAGCATAAACTGGCCTCTCCTGACCACAACATCTATTGAGGAAGTTGTTGCCTCTGTCAAAAGCCTTCAGTCTGAGAATGGGCCAAGTTATCATAAAGACCATTGTAGCCCATAAGTTGGCAGGGCTGATCAGAAGGGCTTTAAACTAGGTTTGAAGGGGGTAAGAATTGAAACTGGGCTCTCCAAAGATCAGCCTAAGGATGGAAAGCCGGAATTAAGAGTGAAATCAGCAGCCCACCTGAAGTGCATGAACACTAATTCACGCAGTGTGGGCAACAAACAA
>VYXB01007658.1:4722-97637 GCA_013397135.1 Pachyramphus minor | reverse complement strand
CTCTGAAGTTCCCGTGGCACCGCCCGCGCGGCGCACCGCAAAATATTACTAAAAAATGCAAAATTATTTGGTATATTTCTATCAGAAAAACTAGTAACCCCCCCAAACTGGAAATAACTAATGCAGACCACATTTTATTTTAAAGAGAGAAGAAAAATCAATAATTCCTTCCTCAAAACTCTAATAATTCAATTTTAATGCTAAAATAATATAAAACTAAACTTATTTTATCAGATATCTTCAACATTTTTTGCTGTTTTGAGAATTTTAATTATAAATGATGTGATTTTGCTAACATATATTTTACTTAATATAGGAACCAGACATCCAAGTAAAGGGATTTGAACTCAGTATTTCAAAAGGCATAATATATATTGTCCAGTCACTGGCTTTATGGCTATATCCCAAAGTCATAGATCCATATCTTTCATAGACATCTACAATCAATTCCACTTGGTGGGGGTTTTTTGCTCTAGGTCCTTACTACTTTGCCAATATATAGAAGATGACTATAGTTTTCATAGTTTAAACACATATGTTAGTACTAACCAGAGAACGTCCTACACTTGATCTAATAGTTAAATTAATAAAAATTTTTAATTTTAAAAATTAATGAAAATGTATGATTTCCACTAAAACTTTTCTGTTTACCTCTCCCAGTCTCTGGAGCATTTTTTTTCTTTAAAACCAGGGTGAGTGAGATTGAGGAAGCAGAAATACAGCAAGAAAATCACATAGTCCAGGGTAGCTGATTCCCAAGGAATAATGATGATGTCTACCAGTGATGTTAGAAATTCAAACACAAATTCTGCTCTGAGTCAGTGGAAGTTAAATTCCTTGTTCTCTCAACAAGTGAGAGCCATTCCTTTTCTGCAGTTGCAAGGAGACCATTATTTGGCAAATTTCATTGAACAAAGTTGTTTTCTGGATTTTTTTATTACAGACAGTCAGATAGGCATGTCTACCTTTCTTCACAACTCTGAATCCTTATACTGGGAGGGGAGAAAAAAAAAAAAAAGTGAGATAAACTGAAAAAGCCCTAAGAATCTTTTGAAAACAAAACAAGTGGATGATGAACGTTAGGGAGCTATCAAAGACTCTCATTAATCAGACTTTTTTCAGACATAGTTTAAAGTTTAATTTTAGAAAAAAAAATCAAATCGTACTTTTTGCTTGGACAGACAAAATTAGGATGAAAGACTACTTTGAAAAGCACTTAGCAGGAATTTTTGGCACTATGGTATTGGCAAGTTATTTAATATCTAGCAAATTATTCATAACCTTCGAACTCCTATGGGCAATTTAAAGGAAAGGGATAAGAGTGAAGATAAAATAAGAGGATGACTAAAAAAGCATTTCTAAAGCAAAAAATATTTTTTTTGCTCAAATAAGTTTTATGACTCAAATTGTAGTTTAGTCTTGCCACAGTAAAATCAGAAAATGAGTATGAAATTCTATTAGTTCTATCCATCCTGAACCTGGCCAAACAACTAGTCTGTAAAGCTCTGAACTGGGCAATGGATAGACTGGGCAAGACTTTTTTCAACAATGTCTTTCTTTTCTAAGACATACAATTCATATTTTTGTTTCATTTTAATTATATTACATAGTCTCTTGTCAGATTATGTAGTTCATCCTTTAAGCACTAAAAGGAGCTATGATTTTTCCCCCCAGATTAAGAAATTTGTGTATTCAAAATATGTCAAAAAACATTTATCCTTCAAATGTAACAGTTGTCCGGGTACCATGATTCAAACAAAGTCTCTTCTTGTAGTTACTGAAGTGGTTGTCTCTTTGGAGCTATCTCAGGAAAGCTGCTTTGAAACTTGCCTTGGTCTTCTTTTCTTCTATCTAGAGTGCAACAGGGTTTTCAGAGGAGTTAGTTGTTTGAATTAGGAACCTGACACTGAATACAGGATAGGTGATATAGAACACCAGTATCAGAAATAGAAAGGCATAACTCTAGCTCAAATCAAAATATTGAGTAGGAGAAGTCTGCCCGAAAGTATTACATCCTGTAGAGCAATTTGGAAAGAAAATTTATACAAGTGTCATAAGCAGTAAGAATTGTGACTCTGCATTTAACATTTCTACTACCTTCTATATTATGTGCGTATCTGTGAGAATTTGAGAACGTAGTCTGAACTCATCAACACTCTTATTGGTGTTCTGCACTTACATCCAATTTTGCATCTAAAAAACTAGATATTTTTGCAGACTTAAACATGTTTGAATTTAAGGAAGACTAAGCATTTTCAAAGGCAGAAGTTTTTTAAACAAATAAATTCAGCTGAAAATCTGAAATCTCATTATTTTCTCGTGAGAAATCTTATGGCTTTCTCCAATATCTGTGTCTCTATATATGCCCAAAATCCTGCAACAGCATAGAAAGTGATTTTAGGAGAGGTTTTGTTTTTTACCACAAAGTGAGGGACAAGTTCTCTCCCTTGGCTAAGATAATTTAAAATGTTATCAGACCTTTGATATATTTTCAAAATACCTTGTTAATCATGGTTAGTCAGGGGTGCTGAATAAAACTTGGAGATAGTCTAAAATGAGTAGTAAAAAAGAGGCTTGGATAAATACTGTAGTAGACAATGAAAAACTTTACCAAGATGTTGAAGCAATATCTTCATTTGAGTAAATAGATAATGTAAGAATAATCATTGACAAAATGTTAATTTCCTCTTATTTTAAATTATTTTAAATGAGCTGATTAAAATTTTGAGAAGTAGCAGTTGTGCACATTGTCAGTGCTTTTGGAAGTCATCCTCATATATGATTGTCTGCCATTGGGAAAATTACATAAGTAGCAGACAAAATGAGGTCTCTATACCTTATTGAGTTTATATCTGGTAGAAGATTTTGGAATATGGTTTCTGTCTAAAATATTATTCTGATTAGTTGAATGTAAGATCACTAGATATATCTACTTATCCACATCTGATATTCCTAAAATATAAAGTAAGAATCTTACAATTCAGGCTTATCCTCCTCCCTGCCCCCTCCAGCTTCCCCCCACCCCCCTCCCACGATTTCTGTTATTCCCAGAAATTAAAGAAACTAACACAAACAAAAGGAATACCTGCACTTAATGATGGATATACTGCTTGTAGATCTTCAGTTAGGACAGAATTGAGTTGTATATTAAGGTGTAGATGAGAAGGATGGCTAGCAGTCTTTTCTGATTCCACATTTAATTAGTTTTTAAAGCATAATGCAAGCCAGATTGTTTTGAATTTTATATAGGGGTGCTAATGTTGGGTTTTTGGCACAATTTCAGTTTCTATTGATACTTTCAAGTGCATTTGCTGCAAGAAAACTTTTTCAGTGTTATGATTCAGGAATTTGTAATACTCTGCATAGCTGAACTGTGGTTACATACCTTGGGATTCCAACTGCCTTGTTTCTGCTTTCATTCAAAAATAATGTTGATGCCAGAAATTTATACATGTGAGAGTGAGCCAGAGAGTGAGCATACAGGTGTGTGTGAGTGCATGTTGAAGAGGGAAGAGAAAAAGTAGAATGTAGAAAGAGGTGTGACATGCAAGTGAGTGGGGCACAGTGAGTTAACTTATATAATATAATGCTTTTACATATATATTACTAAAAGCATATAAAAATAGAACATAAATATATTCTATCTGAACTGTAATAAAACTGGTCTTGCTAAATTATTATTTTTTATCAATTTGACAAAAAATGAGGATGTATGTCTGAACCAGAATCTTGACTGGTGTATATTTTCTTCTGTGGCAATACACTGATTTACAGTGAATGATAATATCATCAACTACACTATCATTCTCATATCTCCATTGAAATAACTGCTCCCTTTCAAGTCTTTTACTCTCATATTTTCCATAGATAGGATTCAAATATGACTTTTTTTCTGAGACCAAAACCTTTGCATCTCGAAATTCAAGAATTGACTAAGACTGTCTTAGAATGTTTGATTTTGATACAAAACCAATTACACTCTTCCAGTAGAGAAACCAAAATTTTAACTTTGGATGCAAACAAACCAAGGCACAATATAAAGTAATCTATCTTCTAGTTTCAGGAAAAAAATTAATGATTAATCCTGATTTAAATTAATAAAACTGTTGTATCAATAGCTTGAGGATTAGAAAATATCATCAATTTTATTCTCTAATCCTGAAATTATTAGAGTTACAGAATCTAGTGAAAAAACATAAATATTAAAAAGACTCTCTTTTACCAAGTAATACCTACTGATTAACTAACATCTATCTGAATCTTCCTGTCACATACTGAACACATCATTTTATAGTCTACCATTTGTAGACATAAAAAAGAAGATAAACACAAAATTTTTAAATGAAAAAGAATCATTTGAATAACTACTCTTAACTTGGTTCTTTTTCTAGAACAATTCAACTTCTTCCAGCAGTTCTTCATAAGTCTAATAAGTCATTCGTCACTCTTGTTTTTCTCTCTTGTGCTTTTCCAATTTATCCGCTTGTTGTTAGTAAAACCACATCCCAGTTGTAAAGTCCTTCTGATTTCTGGTCTCATTCTGTACTAATATTACAAATATTATTAATACCATACTTAATACTATTTCTTTACTCTCTTTAGAATTCCTTCTTATGGAAGCCCACCTTCTTGGCTGAAGTTTGCATTTTTAATCTATTGCTATTCCTCTGCTCTACTTTTACATTAATTTGAAGAGAATTCACTTTATACTTTTTGAGAGTTTCACATATATGCCATGTTTCCAAATGTTTCCTTCCCTTTACTCAGATGTATCTCACATACTACAGCCTAAATTCTCTTAACATTTACAAAAGAAATATATGCTTCAGCATTCTCCTCAATAATTTATTGGTAGACTGTGACTATTTATAATGCTTATTCAGCAGGCATTCTCCTTTTGCCAGAAGGCCATGTCCTTCAGGTATTCGACATCTGAAATAAGGTGCATCAGTCTTATTCTCTTTTACTGTGATAATACCTTTTTCTATTCTCCTGCTTATTTTTATTTGAAGGCTTTTAACACATCTGCTTCTCTCCTCCTTCTGAACAACAGAGTGAGCATAAATATTTTCATCACACAGTAAAAAGCTAAATTTTCTCCCTACCTGTCTTTTTGTACCTCTGATTTAGGCCATCAAGTCTCTGAGAGGCCAGTTAAGTTTGTTTGTGCAGTAAGACTTCTAGTCGTTATTGTCTGTTCTCAATACACTTTACATTAGTGTATAGATGTCTAATATATTTGGTAAGTTCCCCTATTATTCTCTTTCCCATGAGTTATCTAATAATGTAAAAAAATATTATTATCTTAAAATATGAAAGAATTTGTAGTTACTTACCTAGAAACCACCAGTCTGATGCAGCCAAAACTCCTCATTTATGGCTTTATCTTTTGGTCTCTGCATCATTGTATTGTGACTTTTAATCATAAGTCTGTTTATTTGGATTGTGTTATTGCAATCCCTGACATATTGTCTCCTTGAAACAGGTCAAATTCAAAAATGTTATTTTTTTAGGACAGCAAAATTTATGTGTACTTAAGCATGCCCATATTCTTATTTATATAATTTACAGAGATATTACTTAGTAGCTTACAGAAATATTGCTTTTGCTAGGGATATTTCTTAATTACCTTTCACTCACCCTGGTTTCTGTAAGAAACTCTTAGCTATTAAAGGAGAAGTACAGTCTCTAGTATATATGTATGTAATTAATAAATTTGCTTTGATATATTTGAATATACCAAATATCAAAACCATCTCAAAATAATATCTTTTGAATATTTTGTGTTTGGAAGTATTACATTTGTCTGAACTTCTATTAATTTTTTTACCTCAAAACTTACAATATATATCTTGCCTTCATCATCTTTCACCTCCACATTCCATTTTATCTTTTTTGTAGACTCTGTACAATTCTGTTTCTGCTGTATATTAACTCTGGATAAAAAATGGGTTTGCTTTTATTAGAAGAGCTGAAATGCATTTTCTACAGATAATCAATTTTATATAGAAGTTTTATTTGACTGTACTTCTGCTTTTCCCCCATAGGTAATCCTGAAAAAAGTTTGGCACTCATAAAATAATCAATCGTAAACTCAAATATTAACCAAGTATGGGGTGCAAAGATTTTACAAAGCAGTAGCAATGAGGCAATGCAGTGATGAAATACTGCAGACAACTAAGAACAATTGACATTCCTTCTTCCAGGACTCCAATGTGTCTGACTGCCCCTTTCTAGTTTCTTCATATTTCCCCTGATCCTGCCCATGGTCCAGGGCTCCGTGTAATTCCTCCAGAGCCATCATTTCCTGCCCCAGCAAAACCCTGTCAGGGCCAGTCTCCAGCTCCCCACAGCCCTGCACTGCCCAGACATGGGCCTTGCTGAGCCCATTCTGCCCTCATCCCATTCCTGTCCCCAGGGAGGTGCCCAGTGCTGAGGGTGGAGGCTGCTCTTAGTGTCCCCAGATGTCCTGCCCATGGCTGGGGCAGGATTGGGGCAGGGAGAGGCATGGGCTGCTCATGGAGATCCCTGTGGAGGCCCACAGAGAGCCTCAGGTGTCTAAGGCCTCTGGACTGTGGCTGTGCAGATGCTTTGAATTGCAGGAAACCATCCCTTTTGTGTTACTCCAGTCACTGTGCTGATACTTATCTCTGTGCATATACAATCTTCAACACTGTGATGAACAGAGCAATATCTTTTCACAAAGCTGGAGAAAAAACGTGTTTATGTGAAAGGAATTATTTTAGTCCTCAAGATCCAAGCATACCAATCCTGAAGAAAATTTTTTCGTGGATTTTCTAAACCACAATAAGGAGTCTATGCTAAGGATCTGATATCTGAATGAGAGACTGATGCAGACAGATTTCTAGACAGGCAAAAAAGTACTTCAAAAGCTTTTCAATTCTTCAGCACAGTCCTGAAGAGCAGCTTGGTCTGAGGCATTTTAATGTAGCTCTTCCTGTAATTCCAAACACAAGCTATGAACAGCATCTCTAACATTAGCTTCTACAAAGCTAATAAAGCAGACTATGAAAAGTTTTTGAGCAGCAGAGAGCTAACTTCTGCAGCAGGTCCACAGTTTTGCTGGCATTAGCACTGTTTTATGTGGTCCTAATTTTGTAGGAATGAACTGACCTAAAGCAATTTATCTGTTTCATTAGACTTTTGAAAGCCCTTTCATATTAGATATGAGAATGAATTACTTTTTCCACCTCTCTTTCAAAAAAGATAATGAAGATCATGCAAAAAAAATCTGGAAGGGATGAAAGGATTCTTGTTTGACTTTTTCATGATAACTTTATAGTGGCAGAGCTTTCTATTTTTTCTTGTCTCACTTATTAAGGAGGCAAAATAGAGGCTAGAGAGAAAAAATTGCTAAAGAGGAACTGCACTGACTGCTTTCTTTTAATAGACCAATTTGGAGGTGAGAGTGAGGAGCATGTGCAGACACCTATAACATGCTCCTTTGCCTTTCCAAGAACTTGGTGGGATAGCTCTAGGTGGAGAGCTGTGAAGGGCTCAGTATGAAGACCAATTTGCCAGAGGCAGATTTAGACAGAAGGCCACAGATACTCAAGACCACTTTTAAATTAATAATCTGCTTTCCAATGTCAGAAGAAAAATACCGTTGTACAAAAGAACTAAATTTAGGCTTGCAAATGATCACATCAGCCCATATTAGAAGAATGCACATATTTTTTCAGGAGGAAAAACCAACCCAAATTGTGGTTTAGCAATGATAAACAGTGACATGTGTGTCACCGGTTTTTTTCTTGTGTTACTTAGTACTTGTGTTATTTAGTACTAACTGGGGTTTTCCTGTTCTCTCCTATTAAATAAAAAAAGGTATGATTTTAGCCATTTTATTCCACTTAACAATCATTAAGGTTCAAAGTAAAATATATTTCTTGTTCCTTGTTCTTTCCTTGTACATAGTAGTAGCCATTTGCTAACCAAACACTCCCAAACTGCAGTTTTCATCTGTGTATCCTGTTCCGCTTGTGCATCCTTGAAGCGGTTGTTTAGCCTGGAGAAGAGGAGACTCGGGGGAAACCTCATCACTCTCTACAACTACCTGAAAGGAGGTTGTAGCCAGGTGGGTGTTGGTCTCTTCTCCCAGGCAACTATCAGTAAGACGAAAGGACATGGCCTTAATCTGTGCCAGGGGAGGTTTAGGTTAGATATTAGGAAGAAATTCTTTGCAGAGAGGGTGGTCAGGCACTGGAATGGGCTGCCCAGGAAGGTGGTGGATTCTCCGTCCCTGGAGGTATTTAAGAAGAGACTGGATGTGGCACTTAGTGCCATAGTCTGGTAACTGTGGTGGTAGTGGATCGAGGGTTGGACTTGATGATCTCAGAGGTCCTTTCCAATTCGGCTGATTCTATGATTCTATTCTATGATTCTATGATCCTGCAATGTCTCTTTCATCTTGCAATCTTTCTATTACAAACTTTAGCCCTTTAACCACTAATATTTCACTGTTCCCTGTCATTTTTATTATCTTTCTCTACAATGAGCTTTTACTGTGATAGAATAAATATATTGTTAGATAGAATATAATATATAGAATATATAGAATATATTTACAGAATAAATATAACTGTTATAATATTGTCATAGGTTATATTTGGAAATTCTGTATATTCTGTGGAGGAAGCGCTACATTCTTCAGAATTTAAGATGAAATTATTTGTTTACCAGAAGTAGATTAGGCTCATACGTGTCTTGTGATTGTTTCCAAGCCTTCCCGCAGACTAGCTGTTGGGGCCCAGAGCATGTCCCCCTTCTAGGATTTCAGCTGCAGAAGTTGCAGAGTTCAGCTGGCTGACTCCAACATCAGCTTCTTTGGTGATAGGAACTCCTGCGAGGAAAGCTAAAACAAGGTCCTGCCCCTCCTTTCCATTCGGAGCTGCTTGTAAACTGAGACTTTAGCACTGCTCCAACCTGTCCTACATTGCAGCTGTGTAGCAGCTCTGACAGTGCCTTGTACCTTTGTGAACCTCATCCAGAGTCACTGGTTTGACTTAGCCTTAGACCTACCTCGCTGCTGCAGACTTGCTGGTCAGTCTCTGGACCCATCCTGACCCAGACTAGCTGTTATATGTTTAGTCCTTTTGTCAATGAGGTCACTGCTCCTGTCTGTGTTACTGTTGTGCTCAGCTCACAGCTCACCTTCCCTTGCAGTGCAGAACTATACTTCCTATCTTCTAAAGCAGAACTAGCATGAGAATTGCTTCCTGTCACTTCTACATAGATTTAAATGTATTTCTGAAAGTGACATGCTATCAGTTTATCAACCAATATGCCCACTGTCTTCAGTTCTTGTCTGTAAAACAGCAATGAATTAAGCGGTAATAAATCCGTTAGTATTTAGTGACAACAAACCCTCCATTGTGCCTTTAGTTTAACAAATGAAGATATTACTATTGTAAGAATAGCAATCTGGTGATGTTCACCTAAGTAATTAATGGCAGCCTAATAGTTTAGAAAGAACAGGTGTAAATTGGTAAAAAAAAAAATAAATCAGATACTATGATTAATGATAAAATAGGATTTTTAAGTCTGAGGAGTTTTTTAATTTTTTTTTCAGTGTCCAGTTGTCCAATATCTAAAGGTCTTTGTTCTGCAATAGGAAAGAATCAGACTAAATCTTTCCTGGAATCCAAAAAAATTAGTTGCCTCATTTCACTTGTCTAGAGAATCCTTTATCTCACTGAATTATCTTATCTGAGAAAGCACGTTATCAGATATTAGTTCCCAAAACCACAGTTTTGTTTGTTCGTCAGCTATTAAAAAGACAGCACCTCACCCTAATACCTTAATAAAAGTAGTTTAATAATCTATGAGACACTGTGAAAAACCAAAAACCCAGAGATAGAATAAAGAAAGCTTGTGTAGGAGCATGAAAATCAGAAGAGTAACAGTTTGTGCGCAGTTGATACCATTATTCTGTTGCAGGGTTATACCATCAAATAACTTCTAGTAGAGATGTACTTTATATTTAGTTATCATGAAAGCTAATTTTAGTGTTGATTTTGTATTTATTACCACTCAGGAGCAATGTACGTGTTTGAAAAATATTTAAGTCTTATACCTTAAAAATCAGTGACACTTGAGAAATACATACTATTACTTAAACTTTTTCCAGAAGTACTGAAAAAAATCTTCTAATGTTGAATAAGTTTTCAGAAAAACACAGGCTTGGAATTGTCCCAGTGGCTCTAAGAGCTGCACGGGAGAAAACTTCTCTCACCTTTCTCATTCTGGACTAAATTGTCCACAATCAAAATGTTAAACCTATCTGTCCCTTCTCTACAGTTTCTGAATGTCAGTTATGAGTTTTGATTGATCTCTGTCATTCTGCTTAGCACTTGTTAGAATCTATCCTGTGCCACATTGATGTTACTGATCTGTGGAATTTCTGGAAAAAGTGATTCATAATCCTTGCTCCAGCCAAACCATGTGAGTTAATACAGAATAAACAATTATAATAAATAAATATAATAAACAATCTTGGAAGACAATAGATAAAAACAGAGGCAGACAATCATGTAGATGCCTGCTGTCCTGAGACATGAGACACGCAGTTATAGCTCCTGGTAAAGCAGCAGACTCCATATCTGATCTTGTATAAATGGAGTTTCTCGTCTGCAAGGTGAAGCCGACAATAATTCTCCAGCTTACAGAGGCAGAGAGTTAAAATACTCATTACAGTTGTAAGGGTAATATAAGCAAGAGGCTATAATAAAATAGCCTCTTGCACCTTGTAAATTATGAACTATGGAGGAATGACCTTGACTGAACTGAGCAATAGAACTGATTATTACAATCACAACAGATACCATTTTTTGCTTGATTTCTTTCTTTTTTTTTTTTTTTTGTGTCTATCCTTCTATTTTATAATACCCATTTTACCCAGAGTTAATTGATATGAGGGGACTGAGAAGAGAGGAAAACAGCATTAGTCCAGATGTGCGAAATAATAAATTAATGATGATGGAAAGCACCTATGGATAACTGAAACTTTTGACCAGCAGTGGTTACCTGACCTGTATCCATCAAAATGTCAAACCATGTAGAGGGTGACAGCAGGTAGGAATCCCAGAAAGAAAAAAGAATGCATAAATCTCTGATGTTGTTCCATGCTGCTTCAGGTAACTTTGACATAGGATGCCTTACATTACTGTTCACTCATAAAAATAAATAAATTATTAAAAGTAGCATTAACATATTGCTTATTTGTTTTTAAAATAGATATCGTATTAATTGCTAGATAAATTATCCTCTCATTCTATTGAAAATAGCTTTGAGTAAATGACTATTTTATAACATACTTTCTCTTGTGAAGTCTTATCATTGCATAGTTTGGTAGAATTTAAACACGAATAATACTGAATAAAGAATTTTTAGCAAACATAAAAAATTACAGTAAGTGACTGCCTTATCCCAAAATTGTAAAGAGTGGTTCAAAATTCAATTTAAATTAACTTTTTTTTCTGTAAATGTATTTTATAAATTATTCCTGTAATAGTCTACTAACATTTGTAATGGTATGTTCATTTAATCTATATCATACTCCTTACATAAGTGTTATCAACATAAAATATTGATATATCTAGGTCATCAGGGTTAGCTTTCTACCTTCACAAAAAAAAATATTGAAAACACAATCGTATAGCTCAAACTTGACTACTTCCTTTTTGTCTTTTGATAGCTCAAATTACAGTTGCCAGAGATTATATAAAGTCTAGCTTATTTTCCAGATGTTTCTTACCTACCTCTGCAATATTAACATCAGATTTTTTTTTCCCCTCTGTTCTAGAAATAACAAGCATTCACAAAGTTCTTTCATCTACCATTTTTGAATATAGAATCTTAAGTTTATGGATTTTCAAGGATGTTGGTGAAGTTCCGGTGCCTTACTTAAGAGACCGTGGAATTCAACAGAAAATTTTCCATTAACCTCAGTGAATCAGGGCTCACAGTTGTTGTTAACTATCATCTCTGACGTGTACTAGAATAAATTTATGTAGATTAGAAGGGACTTTTCCTATTTATGAGTTTTTTCATTTGGTTAGGTCTGGAATAAGGGAGTTAAACTACAGAGGATCCATAGGAATTTTTGAGGTGTGAAAAGGAGAATACCATTTCAATTTTAGTTCTGTCTACTTTTAGAGCATGTCCCTCTTCTGGAATTTAGCAGAACTAACTAATTGAACTAACCTCCCTTCAAAATGGATTTTTTAAAATTTCCAATTATCATGGTTTAATCCCAGCCAGGAACTAAGTACTAGGAAGCTGCTTACTCACTTCTCCCCTGCCACATCCATCCCCAGTGGGTCAGGGAGGAGAATCAGAAAAAGGTAAAGCCTGTGAGCTGAGATAAAAACTGTTTAATAACAGGGGAAAAATATAATAATGAAAAAGGAAAAGAGAGAGGGAAATAAAACCAAAGGAAAAAAAGTGATGGGCAATACAATCCCCTACCACCTGCTGACTGATGCCCAACTCATCTTCCAAAAGCAATCAGTCCCTCCTGACCAAATCCCCCCAGTTCATTTAATGAGCATGATGTTCTGTGGTATGGAATATCCCTTTGGCCAGTTCATACGCGCTGTTCTGGCTGTGCTCACTCTTGGCTTCTTGTGCACCTGCTCACTGGCACAGCCTGGGAGGCCAAGAAGTCCTTGACTTGGGGTAAACACTGCTCAGCAACAACTAAACTACCAGTGTGTTATCAATATCTTTCTCCCACTAAATCTAAAACACAGAAGTTTTCCAGCTTATCGGAAGAAAGTTAGCTCTATCGCACCTGAACCAGGACACCATTTCTAAAAGCCTTGTGCATAGAACATTGATTTAATTTTCTGCTTTTATATTTTTAATTTGATTTTATGAATCTACATTTTATGTTTTCTGCTTTTATATTTTAGCCTGATATTCTTGTGTTGAAGGTAAAATACAATGGACAGATGGATGGACAGCAAGTGAAGAAATAAAATTAATATTACCTCAACATGGTCTTTTACAGCTATTTAAAAACAAATCTCCATTAAAATAAATATTTAACATTGGCCAGTAGAGATACTATACACTAGGCAACTTATATTACTAACTTTACTGCCCAGAGTCTTTGCCATATCTTAAAATGGTGTTTCTTTAATGCCAGTAATTACAGACGGAAATTAACTGACAAAACTTCATTTACTTAAAAGACACTTTGAAAATAAAATTTTATGTGATTGAGAAGGTTGTATTTGTGCTTTTGACTGTGTATCTGTGTAGGTCTCTATTTCTTGAATTTTTGCTTGATTCAGCTTGGCATGAAAATCTTATTATACAGCCTTGGTTAGTCCTCTGCTTATAAATTTGTAGTCATTTAGTCGGGGTGCAGAAAGAACAGGCTCCAGTGATCTCTTGCATGCTGTGAATAGCAAGTACCAAGCAGTGAATACACAAAGAAGCAGTTTACAAATAGGGCTCTGGTGAAAATTATTTTTTTGTATTTCTCAGTGAGTACCTCTGAATGTCAAAGATAATAGAAAAAAAACAAACCTCCAAATCAGCTTGTGAATGACAGAATAACATAATTATAATGGAATAACAGAAATTAATAATGGATAATACTGATATTAAATGCTTCAAACATTCCTAGTTACCTTCTGCAGACCTACAGATTGAAAATGGTTTTAATCTGTCACCCATGCTCTCTGATTGTAGTCCTCTGTTTCATCCAGCCTGAAGTAAGACTGAAATAATCAGTGATACTCCTGCTTTCAGCTGGTCCTAGTGAAAGTGGTACACAGAATAATTTAGTAAATCCCATGGGGGTTCCCAGTCTTACAGAATTTTTTTCCCAGGAGCTATGATCAAATTAGTCTTACATGTCATTACAGGGGATGGAGTGGAACAAACAGAATAATGTTGTGGGAAAAGAACTCGCAGCCCTATCTAGTAGCCAAAAGGAGTGGATGAACCTGAGAATGTATCAAAAGAGGAACAGGGGCAATAATAGCCATTGTTTAGTTATCTGTTCAAGTCAGAAACGGAGAAGAGGTAGATGCCCACAGGAAGAAACTGAGCAGAGATAGATGAGCAGGAAACAAGGTATCTGATATGAATAAGAACTAAAGCAGTAACAGAGTGCTAGCAAATGTAGTAAGTTGATTTTTTAATAACATATTGGCTGAGCAAAACACTAAAAATTAAAAAGAAAAGGATGTTCTTTCTAATTTAGTGTAAAATCTACATGAATGTGTAGAAAACCCTGAGCCCTCCAATGACCACAAAGATTACTGTTCAATTTGTTCCTTAAGAGTCTGCTGATCTATCTTCCATCCTTCAGCTTCTGTTCTCTTGATATTTCCTGGTTGCTGTTTCCCATCTATAACAGAACATCAATTTGTAAACCACGTTATTAAATGGGGAGTAGTTAAAGGTAAATCTCATGCTTTGTAGTACTTGAACTGCACCTTTAGGTTTGGAAATAAACTATTGCCCCTGCTCTGAAAGGACTTTCTGCTTTAATTAACCATCTTGTAATCTATAGGTAAAACACAACTATAATAATCAGGCAAGCAAGTAGACCATATAATATTAATAAACTGTTACAGGCATCCCACACATTCTTCACTCTTGGCTGTCTAAACAAATCAATACCAAGGGGAAGCTCTAGTTAAGGCTGGGATGAAAATCTAGTGCTTTATCTTTAAAGCAAGTCAAAACATAACAATTCAACTTTATTATGTATAGTGCGGTTCATACAGATTGCATCCCAGAGGTTTTACAAAGGTAGGTAATACTCTTCCAGAGTAAGATAACAATAATAACAATGGAAAGAGAGAAATTATATCCACAGTCACATCCTACTATCAGTGGTGTAAACTGAAACTAGTACTACTGAAATCAATATGCTTTACACTGTTACAGAATTGCTCAGAGATTAGAATTTGGCCCTGGTTGTGTAGCAGAGAAACTTAAAACTGCAATGGAATAGTGAGTCAATGAAGGAGAGACACAAGATAGCAGTTTTCAGGCAGTGTGAAACTTGAGTGAGGAAAGAAAACACAAAGAAGCAGCAAAGCAATATGGATGAAGTTTATAATTGTTTTTAAATTTAAGAGGAACACATGGAAACTCTACGTAAAACAATTTTTGGAAGGATATATGTGATTGTTCTCACTGTCATGCTGTGGAGCCTAATGGGAGTTTTTCCTCAACTTCCGAGTTTTACTCTGTATCACAAACTAGAAACATGTTGGTGGAGTACAGAGAGTGCTCTAGGCAGCAGAAAAGGAAATAAACAAGTAAGATATATTGACTTACTTACAGACAAGACAAAATTAGAGAGGCATATTTCTTCAGTAGAAAAGAGAAATGGTAAACTTTTCAATTCTTTTCAATTCTTTCAATTCTTTCTTTATCACAAAAACCCTAAACAAAAAAAAGTAAAATTTAGTATTTTTAAAGATCTCCAAAATAGCAGAGTGATTTTAAGCAGTTAGAGGTTGAAGTAGCACCACCTTTCAGCAGCTGGCAGGCTTCTTGCTAACACCCACATATTCTCTTATGTGGTCCTCTATTCTCATAGAAGAAGGTCTGATGTCTGATTCTGCTTCACCATGTTGTATTTAGACATTCAAGTACAAAACACACATAAACACAGTGTTCCCCCCACCAGCCCACTGTACACACCCATAAAACCTCACCCCAAATAAAATCTAATTCTGTAGAGAATAATTTGAACATTTCTGTGTCCTTTACTTTTCTATATTTAAGAATATTTTTTCCCCCCCCTCAAAGGTAATTTCTCCTCTGTTAGCTGGCTTTTAATTTCAGGTCAGTCAATTATTCCCACAGCCATTGGCCAAGGAAAAAAACATTATCAAATGACAATGAAATTTTTAATATCTTTTTCCCAGAATTTCATGTTGTTTTTTTCTTGTGAGCTTAGAAGTTCTTTTCCTTGTTCAAGGTGGAAAGAACACTGTAAGAGAGTCTTAAAAGTTAGCAACGAACCATCATGCTTTCTGTTCAGTATCTGCCACTCTAGCAGTGTGCTAAACCTGTCTCTGATGAGCCTATGACTCTAAAACATCTAAGCAGTATTCCCTTAAAAAGAATGCATTTGAGAGATCAATACTTTTGCCTGTTGGCCTTGTTGAACAAAGATCAATGCATGTACAAAAACAGCCCAGCAGATGTGACTGTGAAGACTACCAGGCCACAGGCAGAGAAATGTCTAATGGGGACAGCTATCTCTATAGCTCTTAGGTGCCATTAAGCACTGCAATGCATTTGGCTCACGTAGGGGTTGTGATACCTCAAGCTGCATCCTGGTAATCTGTGTTTTGTTTTAGACAATTTAGCCAATTTATGATCCTCATGTGAAGTTAGCTATGAAGTTAGTTAGGGTACTTTAGCTATTAGATCTTTTATTCCTTGTCCAACATAGGTCATTAATCAAGTGAAGATGACAGCTATGCCCAGCTCAGAATTCTCCTGGCAGCCTCCAGGCACCCTGCAGAGAACGTATTAATGTATGACAAATCTTTGCCAACATTTGGCACCTTGATGTTATTAACTGGCCTGTTTTCTATGTAGTTGGTATGGTCAGCTTTCCTGATAGAGTTGGAGATGATATTTAATTTCACCACATAAAGGAGAGAGAAATCCATTAGCGTTTGTTGCCTGTCAGTGAAGATTGTGCCACTAGATAGAAGAAACTGCAAATGTGCCAAATTGCTCAGCAGAAACTGAAGTAGCAGGAGACTGCAGGCAATAGGGTTGCATGATATTTATCCTCTTTATTTCTCACAAAAAGTTGTTTCCTTTCAGGAAAACTCACAAAAGGCACATTTCTCCACAGCAATCATTGAAAGCAGAGGAAAAGGTTATGCTGAAACAAGTAAAATACAATGTTTGAACTGAAATCTCAGAGGGAACTTAGGCACCAAACCACCTTTTTTAAAAGCCTAAAAGCCCAATATGTCAAACCCTTGAAAGGGACTACTTCCCTCAGCACCTGCATTTCTGCTGAATTGTGTAACATCTAACAGCTGCATTACATTGTGTCCTAGAAAAATATATAAAACAGATATTTCCCTGCTAGAGTCAAAGGAGTAGTAATATGCAGAGAACATCTGATGAGGTATGAAGAACAGTTTGTTTTGCCCAGCTTGTTTTCCTTGTTTACTGAGAAAAAAATTCTAGCTTCTCCCTATATGACCTAAAGGGAGGATTTCAGCTGGGTTCTTACCTTTTTTTGAAAAATATCTTTAATAATTAAGCAGTTGGAATCCTGGGGTAAATGTCTTTTTCTATTTCTTCCCTGGTGAAACAATTCTGTTTTGTGCAAATTTTTTACATATTCAATGGGCAGTGGTAGAAAATAAATACCAACTGCATAACTTGGCAGCATTCATGTGGGAGAGTCAGGCTCAGATCCTTTCTCTGGTGATCATTCAGTCAGTTACAGAAAGTAAAGCAGCTTCAGTGGGACAAAGTGACAGAGACCTGCCTGAGAGTGTTTTAACAGTTCTGCTGTGAGAGCACAAATCTATACTGCAGATCTGCAAAGATGGAGGTTTAACCAGTTTCCTTTGTTCTAGAGGACTGTAGTGGCCACTGAAATGCTTGTTAACAGGCTGCCAGAGTCCTTTGGTACTGACAGGCTGCTAACTCTGTGATGATGCTCCTCACTGTGAATCCTAAACATGAGAGGTATTCCTCTCTCCTCTGCTAGATGAGCTTTCCCTTTGGGGATGATCTCACAGTGCTTCTTAGAAATTCCTCAACTTTTCTCACAGAACATGCTTCTATCTGCTCTATGTGTTTTCAGTCCATTCCATGTTTGTGCATGTACAGAAAGCACAGACCATGCAGTCAGACCAATGACTATGTGTGATGTATCTTTCCGCTGTGTCCAACACCAGTTTAGCATCTCTGGATTTCAGCCATTCTGAGTTGCTTTTGAGTTTGAAAGCCATACGAGACTTTCTAAACACAAAGTGCCCAACTTGGGATTGGGAATTCCACTATTTATTCATCAGGAAATCTAAAAGTTGTGTCATTGTGGTGCTGAACATTCCTTCTTGCAATTGTTCTTGCAAATTGAAGACTTAATAGTTCATAAGAAAAATTTTGGGTGTTCCAAGACATTCTCCGTTGGGTTCTTTAATAGATTACACCTCTTTTTCTATAAGAGAAATGTTTAGATCGTAGAAAACATAATTAAAAAGTAGGGTTGTCATATTGTTTTATCTCACTGTGAGTATTTCAATATGGAAAGATGAATTTGACCCTTTACAGTGGGATATAGTAGATTACTGCAGCTCTTAGACTCTTAGGCATTTTGTCTAAATCTGAGAAAGGACTTAATAAGTATGGATGACAGTAACCTACAGGTGGTAAATCAGAATGCTTTTAAGGTGTACTAAATTTGCTACTCATTGCCTTGCCCCAAAACTCATATTTTTTTTACTAATGCTAACACATAATTATCAATGTTTTAGCTAACACTTGCCAAATCAGTCCCATCAAGCCTTATTCTAGTCATAGCTTGGTTAAGCTACCTGTTCATATGCACATACATACTTTCTCAACTTTTTTCTTCTTCTTACAGATATACACTCAAAAAGCCCCAAAAGAAAACAAAACAAAGCAAAAAAATCACCCCAGACACATAAGCTTTACACTTGGAATTTCGCTTCCAGTGGATAGAAGTATAATTCTATGCTAATGGCAAGCAACTAATACAAGTTACTCCCTACATAATGCATCTTACTAACAATTCTGGCATGTTATGTATCCCTCCTGATAGATTAGTTCTGATTTGGTCTGTCTGAGATGTGGTCAGGGCCAATCTCTTCTCGGTAAGCATTCCACAGAATTCCTTTGTTCTGCTGGAGAAATCCCAACGGGATGGTAAAAAACTGTTAAAAAATAGGTGTTTCAATTTACGCTATCAATACATAGATTAATTCCCAAAAGACTCCTTTTCAATGTTTTCATTTGGTCCCCTCTCTATTTCAGCTGTTCATCTTCATATTATTTAGAAGACTTCTCTACTGTCTCCTACATTTGAGTCCTAGTTTTACTGAGGTTAATCTTGTCAGTCTTCTCCGACAGTTTCCTTTTTCCAGCAGAAACAAAACTAGCCTTTTTCTCCCTCTTTCTAGATAGAATTTTTAATTACTTCCTTGCCCCTTATATGAAAGTAGGATTAATAGTCCTCTTTTAGTTTCTGGAGGGTTGACCAGTGATTAGTGCGATGGAAAATGAAAGAGATTCATATTCTGGTAAATATGATAGCTGTCTCAAGCTAAATCTAACAAAGCGTATGGATGCCAAAGTATAACCTCAGTCCTGCTTTAAATGTCTAACTCCAAACTTAAGATTTCCAAAACCTTTTAATGGGATGCATACTCTGGAGACACCTACATTTTTCCTGTAGATAAACCAAATGTTTTCTTGTGGTATGCTCACTTGAATTTTCACAGTGCTTCACAGCATTGTGACTGTTTAAAATTATTTCTCTTGATATCAACAAGTTAGAGGTTTTTCTTTTGCCTCAGAGATAGCTCAGTGTGGTAAGCATTCTCCCACAAATCCATCTGACCCCTGTACAAACGATCTGTATAATCCCCACTGTCCTGTAATGGTATTTACTGATTTAGTGACTGACAAAGCCACCCTGAGATTAGTTACACAAAAAAAAAAAAAAGAAAAGTTCTGCCTCTCTCCTACACTCAGCAAGTGGAATAGAAGAGAAGAAGCTGTTCTAATCGTTAGGAGATTGTGTAAACTGGCAACAGAAACATTAGTGCTCTAAAGGAAGCTGCAGCAGCCATAGCACATTTTTTGGAAGCCTTAATCTGGAGATATGAGTTACAAGTTATCACTAATTTGGATTTTCAGTGTCAAGGTCTGTACTGTCCTTGCTAAGAAAGCTTTCCTCTACTAAACTTCTCAGTTTCCTCTGCTCCCCTAACAATAGTCTGCATCTTTCCACCTCTTCTGACATCCACATCTTCATTACTGTGTCAGCCTTTTGCTTCTTCTGACTAGAACTACTATCCATTTCTTTCCATGTCTCATTACTTAAAAAGTCATCATAAATAATCATCTAAACTGGGACTTAGATATTTGAAGCTAGCTTAAGGCCAATACAATGCCTCCATCCATCTAGACTGTCTGCCTTTAGGTGTCTCTATTCTACAGGTGTCCCTTTATTTAATTTGTGTTCTTCAGTTGTTCATCCAGGTACAAAAATGCTTATTTTTAAGAGAGAATGTGTGATGTAATTCTGCCTACCTGAATACTCACACAAATTCTCCTTGAATTCTCTGAAGAAACATCATACAGTATAAAAGCCTGGGCCTATATGAAACTTCATTTGATGGGGATATGATGGTGACATGATGGTGACACATATTTTTTCCTAAAGTTTAGGAGTTAGAAACTCTAGAAAGTTAAAGATACTGACTTGGTGAATCCCTTTAAAAAATGCATTCACTATACAATGAGAAATTCATGAGTCAAGAGATCACACAAGAAAGAACGACTTGGTTCTAACCCAGGAATTAGGACATTATGTGGGAGTGGTGTGTATGTGTGGAATTTGCATCTGCAGTCCCTATATGGTTCATGCAATTTTTTTCTGCTAAACCATCACTGAATAAAAAAAAAAACAACAGGATGAGAAATATCCCCTAGAAGAACCAACATGAGGAAAGCAAAAGATATAAAAAACATGTTGTGTGAAAAAATTAGGAGAGCATAAGACAGCTGCCTAGATAGAGATCACTGTTGTAGGGTTGGAATTCCTGTGTTAAAGAAGAAAGGAAGAAAACTTTTGAGATATTTCACTCTGCTTAGACAGGACAATGGGATAAATTAAAAAACGATGAACATATATAAGAGTCCTGTCATATTGGAACAAGGTCTAATATGATATTCTGTCAGACAAATCACAATACAGTTCTGTTATTTTCTTTTTGTTAGGTCTGGAATGAAAGTGTTGGTGGGAGCAGCTTAATGCAGTAGACCCTTAACCTTGAAACTTTTCTGAATAATTTGCTTTTCACTCTTGGCTGCTCAACACTAGTGCCATACAATTATGAAGATGTAAACTTCACAAGGACACCTGGCACACAGCCTGTCACAATGAGTTAAACTTGAGTATTTAATTCCCTGAGCAACCATGGAGAGAGAATGAGCCACCTCATCAGGAATTGAACTGTGTCAGTTTAGGGGGAGGTGATGATGGGAGGAGTTGATCCATCAAACTCAGACAAGATCCAGCCAACCTTCTATTTACTACTTTCATTCAGGCAGTAGACAATGTAAATGGACCTGTCAAGTCCACAGTTAATTGAACTCTGGAGAGAACCTGGAAGATACCTCAATCAGTACCTAAATACTCTTGAAATACCTTTTTTTTCCCCTCCAGGAAAATGCTGCAATTTGCCTTTTTAAAATGGCTATAAATCACATAAAGAATCAAATTGGCTAGGGAATGGAGCATTTAATTATTTTGTTTTCACATCATTAGGAAATTTGAGTTGAGGTATACTCAAAGTTTGATGGACCACTAAGCTGCATCCATTCAGGGTCCTTCATTATCATATTAACCTTGCATGTCCTTTTTCCCAGACATAAGACTTAAAGATTTTTAACAGAAGCAATCAGTGTTACTGATTAGTAAATTAAATTTGGACTTTTAGTGATGTTTCCATATTATTTTAATTTAATAATTCATGAAGCAAACACTTCCCTGAATATCTCAAAATACTTAGAACCAGTATTAGAGATTTCAGACAATTCTTTTATTCTCATTCTTAATTAATAAGTAAATATGTTTTCAAAGACCTATGAAATATAGGGCCATATTCTTACCATATTTTGAAAAAATCTAATTTTAATCTCATTTAATGGTGGTACCACTTCAAGGTAACTTCACTGACTTAATTAAGGACTAGCCTAATAGTTACACATAAAAATCACACATTAGCAAAAATAGAAAACTTGCTGGGGGGATGATATATTTTTTTCATTACTGTTTTTCCAGTGCTTTTCTCCATCGAGATTGTTTTAGCCTACCATACACACCCTCCTTCCTTCTATCTCTATTTGTCTCTTTCAGTCTGTACATGCTTGTATGTAAATTTTCAGTCTATATATATATTGTCAGCATATACATATCCTGAATAGCTATAGCTTAAAATTACCATATTGCCTGAGCTATCCAACCCACAAAATGACAATAAATCTTGTATAAACATGCCATTCAAATATGCAGTCATATGGCAAGCATCTTTGTAAAGTAAGCTGAAATTTGATGTTGCATCTACTGTTACAGTTGCTCTGATATTTATCTTGACATATAATGTAAAGCAATGTTTTAAACGATAATCATCAAAATTCAGCCACAATTTCTGAATAAAAGGATACTTACTTTCCTAGTTTAACAATTTTCAAGATAATCACAGTACTTTTTGGAGATGTTTAAGAAGAGATAAAATGTCACACCAAAGTTTCTCAAATAGCAAGTAATCATACTGTTGCCTAAAATGGTTTAGGAGAAAAAAACTCCAGCCAAATTAGGTAGAGGTAAGATAAGGAATAAAAGGTTTTAATGAGCTTGCTTGCTAGGAAATACTAAGTTCCGGGCGCTTCCTTGCTAACGTCCCCCGATCACAGGTGTTACCGTTTTATAATGATTTCTACCCAATCCTATTAGTCCACGATTAAGTTCTGCCCCCTGGCATGCCTCCTGGGGGATTTGGGTCTGGGGTCTTTTTGGGACCCCTTCTTCCTTGGAGCACGTGTTGTTCTTGGAGGTTCTCCAAAGCTCTGGGCTTGAAGGTTGCTGTGTCTCTGTCCATATCTTCTTACGCAGATTTTGGGGTGTTTTCTACAACTCTACCTTGAAAGAAAGACTAAACACATTACTGGAATTCAGGGGAATTGATAGGGGAAATGGGCAACTGCTATGCCAAAGGGCAAAAGCCTGTATTCTACTACATAAAGCTCTACATATAACTACTTTTAAAATCTATAAAGTTAAAAAATCCAAACTTTAAGGCATCATACTTAAGAAGGACTGTGTTCCCCCATAAATTAATGGGAGTTGCCTTTATTATGTTTTATAGTAGTCTTTGGAATCCAACTCTTCATCTGTTGCAAGATAAAAATGGGAAGAAGGGAAGGGAAGGGGTAGATTTCTCAATGCTTATCTACATCCCTCTAAGAAAATAATAGCAGAGAAATAGAAATTACCCAACTGAGTAGCTCTGCTTGGGTTTTGATTGAGTCACCTACACATAGATGTTTTCTGAAGAAAAAAAAATTACAGAGGGTTGTGAAAATTTTCTATTATCTTAGCATCACTGCTGTAACCAGAATATATGGTGTATTTTCTGACAAAGTGAATTTTCATGTCCAAAAAGCCCAGATTGTTTAAAGACATCAGTCGCTCCAGCCAGGTACGTTTCCAAAGTGACACCATTTTCTACCTTGGTAGTCCAGGTCAAGTGGCTTGATCTCCGTGCCGGGGCATAGTGTTTCTAAGGTCACTGGATCTGGAATGGAGCTAACAGGTGTAGGGAGAAGGAAGTAAAGGATCCTCTATAGAGCAGATGCACAGAACTAATTGCCAGATGGGTCTGCAGTGAATCTAGGGATCACAGAAGGCATGAAATATCTTAGCCTGAGAAGTTCATGTGTCAGCCTTTTTATTTCATACCTAGTGATAGCAGAAGAGAGCAGGAAAAAAGGGAATGCTAATGCACAGTCAAATTGGCCTGTCACTCTAAAAGCATGTCAACCAGGATGCAGAAGAGAAAATCACCTTTGCCAAAAAGCAGTAGAGCCTCAGGAGCCCATTAGTGCCTGGAAACTTCCAGTTCTGGTGCATTTATGTAAGTTTTTAGTAGTTTTTCTATCAATAAGGAGCTATAACTTTGAAGTTTTCATACTGTGGGAAGTAATGTGAGCTTCCCTTTATCTTTCATGAACTGGACATTACACTTTTCAGCTAGGTATAGTTATGATTTTTGTATGGTTACAATGGTTCCACTATATTATGTTTATCTTCCCCAGCAATCTTTCCTAGAGAGATAAGGAAAAAAAAAAGGTTATTTTCCAGCAAATTACTGCTGTTCAGTGACAAAAAAATCAGCTACAATGCAGTGGTCAGAAAAATTAACGTGAATTTTATCATTACAGATTAATTATTTTTTTAACTGTTACTCTTTGCATAGATACATTTCTTGTAGAACATTGAATCATATATATACATGAAACAAAACTAAACTTTAGCTTCTGTATTCTGGGATAATTTTCTAAATGGTCTGTCTTCCGGGTCTGATATACTTACAACTAACACTGCCCTTCTTTGTGCTTTTCTGCTGTGCTGCTATTCCTTTAAACACTTTTCATACCACAACCTCATTGGAATTATGACAAGCACAGTCATTACTAATATTCCATTTTCCAGAGCTAGTGGAGGTTGAATCATGATTTACAAACACTTAAAGAGACCAGTATTAATTATATTTTTAGGAAGAATTTTCTTTATCCCAAACATCAACTGCTTCAGGCTTTAATGGAAAGTATCTCCTTTGGTTTTCTAATGTGGGAATGAATTATGTGTTTTTGTAATTCTTCATCAATAGGGATAGTAAGAACATTCTGTTTTCTTTTTTAAAGAAATGTGTGCAATCCCTTCTATTTGATATTTACTTATGTTTAATGAACTTTTTATTCACAGCCCATAACCTATAATGGGGTGCTAGGCACTATCAGAGTGTGCTTTTATTTCAGGCTTATCATAATTTTCTGTAATGGTGTGCTTTGATGTGTTGCAGTCAAAGCATTCTCTATGCAGGTTGCATTAAAATTCTTACAAGATCAGTCAGTATATTACACAAGTAGATTCCATATTAAAAGTTACAAAAGTTTATAAAAAATATTGGTGAAAGAAAAATAAGCAAAGCGTACTTTTCTACTAACCTCAAAATAATATAATCTAAATCTCCACTTTTTTCTAGATAACTCATCACTGGATGAGTTTACCAGGAATTTGATATAGCTCATATTTCACAGTCAAAGGAAGCTGGACTACAGATCAGCTTTTATATCCCATCACATCCTTATCAATATTCCACTTCCTTGGGGTCTAACATATTTTAAAATTTTCTCTTCCCTACTAACATTATCAATTTTTTACCTATTTACTGTTCCTTGGACTTATCTTATTCTTTATTTTTCTATCACCTTCATGACTTGTACATCCAACTATACTTCCCTTTGCCCGTTTACGTGCTTATATAAAATTCTTACATCCTGTGCCTACCTATGCCACCACTGTGCTACAGAACAGAGAAATGGGCAACCTCACTGATAACTTGTTGAAGATGTTGAAGTAGTGACAGTTGTAAAAGAGGGCATCTCAGTACCATATGGGATGTAGTGTACAACTTGTACAGCAAGCTTTAATCACAATTTCTAGGGGAATAAACTGCACTGTCTTTAACAATAGTGACCAGCTTATGCATGACAGTATATGTAGTTAACATAAAATCAGCAATAATCAAAGAATCTATAAAGAGATTATATGGGAAGGTAAGTCATATTGTTCACAGTGTGTGTTTGACCTGGTAAATGATAGATATTCCAAAGTAATTTACCACTAGTCACCCTATTCAATTATTCTAATCATTTATTCAATAACAAGTGTGGAACTTTTATGAATAATAAGATATTCAGTTTTAAGTAGAAAACATTTTGCAAATAAATTAAAAGTTTGATTTTCCTGAGGAACTGTTTCAGTGAAAGTGAGAGGTTGTTTTCTGCTTTAGAAAAAACTGTTCATTTTTACTTAGAAATCTACTTGAGAAATAAATTGATGTATTCAGACTGCTTTAAATGAAACTTTTTTAGTTTAAATTTTCCATAATAAACTTGATTAATATTGCAATTTGGAAAACAGGAATCCTTAAGCTGTAATTCTGAAAGCATTCCACCTCCTTCTTAAAAAAAAATAATTTTGTGTATTCAATGTGCGAAAAGAGGCCATAGAGCTGTATTGGGTTTGTGTGGTGAGGTTTTGGTAGCAGGACATCTACAGGGGTGGCTTCTTGGAGAAGATGCTAGAAGCTTCCTCCATGCACAACAGAGCCAATGCAAGATGCTTCTGTTGGACCCACCATTAGCCAAGGCTGAGCCCATCAGCAACTCTGGTAGTGCCTCTGGGATAATGTATTTAAGAAGGGAAAAAAAAATTAGTGCACAAAAGAAAACTGGCCAGAAAAGAGAGGAGTGGAAATATGTGAGAGAAACAATTTTGAAGACACAAAGTCAGTGAAGAATGAGGGGGAGGAGGTGCTCCAGATGCTGGAGCTGAGATTCCCTTGCAGCCCGTGCTGAACATCATGGTGAGGCAGCTGTGTCCCTGCAGCCTGTGGAGGTCCACAATGTATCAGAGATACAGCTGCGGCCTGTGGAGGACTCCCCATTGAAGCATGTGGATACCTTAAAGAGGTTGTGGCACTATTGGAAGGCTGTGCTGGAGCAGGGTCCTGCCAGGACCTGAGGCCCCATAGAGAGGAGCCCAAGCAGGAGGGGTTTTCTGGGACAACTTTTGTTCTCCTGGGGGACTCTTGCTGTAGCAGTTTGTGCCTGAAGGACTGCAACCTGTGGAAGGGATTGAGGCTGGAGCAGTTCACAAGAACCTGGAGCCCATGGCAAGGACTTAAACTGGAAAAGTTTACAGAATCATAGTCATTAAGGCAGAAAAGACTCTTCAAGATCAGCAAGTCCAACCTTTGACCAAACACCATGGTGCCAAATAAACCATGGCAACATCCAGTTGATTCATGAACACTTCCAAGGATGGTGACTTTGGCACCCCCATGAGGAGCCTGTTCAAAAACTTAAACAGCATTTCAGTGAATAAATTCTTACTGTCCAACCTGAACTTTGCCTGGCACAGCTTGAGGATAGTCACTACTTGCCTGGGAAAAGGGGAGAACCACCACCTCGATTCCTCTCAGCAACCCTAACCCTAACCCTAATCCTCAGCCTAAATCTAACCTTAACTTTAACCCTAGCCCCAGCCCTAACCTTAAGCCTAAACCTAAACCTAACCCTAACTGTAACCCCAACACTAATCCTAACCCTAATGCTGTTTCAAAAGGTGTAGAGGCAGCAATGTTGAGGCCTTGCCATGATCCTCTGCAAGTCCCTGAAGAGGTTAGGATCATGGCAAGGCCTCAACATTGTTGCCTTTACACCTTTCACTCTCTCAATCCTAAACCTAACAGTAAGCCTAACCATAACACCACCCCTTACTCTAACAGTAATTATAACCTAAAACCCTGATTCGAAAGGTGTAGTGACAGCAATGTTGAGGCCTTGCCATGATCCTCTTGGCATGCATTTTCCAGTCCCAGTATCCCTGGGGATCTAGAAACTTTCACTCTCTCAACCCTAAGCTCAAGCCTAACCCTAACTCCAATGCCAATTTGAAGGGTGTAAAGGTAAAAATGTTGGGGCCTTGCCATGACCCTCTTGGCATGCATTTTCCAGCTGCAGTGTCCCCAGGGCTCTAGGCTCTTTCACTCTCAACCCTAAGCCCAACCGTAAGCCTAAACCTAAGCCTAAACCTAAGCCTAAATCTAAGCCTAAACCCAAGCCTAACCCTAACCACACTGGAGGAGGAGAACAGAAGGAAGCAGTGTCAGAGATGAGTGATAAATTGACCGCAATCTCCATTCCCCATTCACCTTCAGCACTGGAAGGGAGGAGTAGAGGAATTGGGAATGAAGTTCAGCCTGGGAAAAAGGGAGGGATGGGAGGAAGGTGCTTTTAAAATCTCGTTTGCATTCTCGATATCCTACTCTGATTTGACTTGTAATAAATTCATTTTTACGAAGACCAGTCTGTTTTGTCTGTTACTGTAATGTCAACCTACAGGTTTTTTTTGTATTTCTCTCCCCCAGGTAGCTGAGTACCGGGAAATTATAGAGTGGCTTTAGTGGGCACCCAGAGTCCAGTCAAGGTCAAAGCACTACAAAAGTGTAGAAAAAATGTGCTTTATAATGTCTTAAATTCAATTAATAAATTGGTTTGAGTGACTCAGAGTTGTGTCATTCTAGAAGACCAGACACAAGCAATGTTAATTTAATAACTTGTTTTCTGTGATGCTATCCTCTATATTTCTGCTTTTATGCCTTTTTTTTTTTTTTTTTAATTCTCATCTCCCATCCTCATGCCAAATGGAGCAAAAAGTACCCTTAAGGTATATGAAAAAACCACAAAAACATATTTAGTCTTTGAGTAATCTGAAAAAATCTGTACATGGTTCCAACATAGCAGTTCCCAAGCCAAAACTTGACTAGTACATATTTAACTTACCTAATAAAATATACTGCCATCATATTATTTTTGTTGAAATAACTGTGCACTGCTCAATTCCATTGCCTCTTTGGCATATCGATTCCACTTAATGTATAAAAGCAGTTGGCATAAATTCTTCTAATGTCTATTTATTCCTAATTTATTGATTTTAACCCCTCCCTTCTACTTCTAAACTAAAAGTCTAATTTTAAAATTAACTCAAACCAGTTGTGTCATCTTTTAATCATCAGGAATCTATTCCACATAAGGTGGTTTAGTAAAAGGTCAGAACACCAATGCCAGTTAATAAAAAAAGGTGTAATTAATGCCAAGATATAATTTTGAGATTCTGACTGCTTTGGGATTATCTCATGATATGTTGATTTTACGAGTAGTAAAAAAAATTAAAAGGGAAAAGCTTTTGTATTTTATAGAGCAGACAACACTTGGTCTAGGTAAAGTCACAGTAGACTGACAGCTCTTGTTCTGCAACTGCAAGGATCTAATTATATTGCCTGGGCCTAGAACAAGAAATTGTGCAGCTGTCTGGAATTAGTAAAACTCAAATTGTACCCCATCTAGACCTGAAGGCTTGTGTGGATATCAAAGAGCGATCACTGAAATTCTCTAGTGCTATTGGAGCAGAGATAAGGTAAGGAGAATGTCTCTGAGTGCATTACTGATTTCAGAAGTGACAACTCAAAATGTGGATTAACTGTCATGGTAGGGAGCTGACTAGATCCAGGTTAGACCAGAGGTCAAAGGAGCTTGCAGTGCTCTCAAGTCATGTTCCTATAGGGAAGTATTTTGTACAGTGACATTGTAGTGGAAAGTACATGAATTATGCAATGGGAAGACAAAGATCAGAGTCAGAGTCCCTGCTTTTCAGAGGTAGCAGTGAGATACAGGATGTAGTAAGGTTCCTTATTCATTTTCTCACTGTTCTTCCCACACTGCACAGGTTGAAATAGAGAGGCCCTTCGATTTTGGCTTTAATCAGGTAGGCAGAGCATGCTTTTCTTTAAAACTGAAATCATGGATATAAGCTCAAGAGGTTAAGGACCTTTTTCTCATTTGTTGGATCAATAAACTTATGCTAACCAGCAGGAGGCAAAAGATCACCTCCTTTCAGAAGGACTCATCAGTTTGGATGTCACTGTGTATTAATGCTGCTGTATGGCTTTGAGATTGAAACTGCTGTCACGTCTAATCAGCTTGAAATGAATTCTAATGTTAAACAGAGGAGATTGAATCCACGACAGCCATCTCTTGTGTAAGAAGAGGGAAAAAGGGATATATTTTGCTTTTCTTTGAAGCAAAGTTAAGCAAGTAAATTATATTAGGTCTTTTCTGTGTATAATTTCTTACACTTACAACAGAATCTTGCTCTCTAGTTCAGATGGACTTACAGGTAGAGGCTATAATTTTTCAGTTTAAACTTCATTAATTGGGACTTCCATAAAAATCATAATTTTTAAACAACTGGTCTCAAGCTGAATTAGTTGTTTTCCATTTTTTTTCTTCTACAGTTGGGTATTACAGATTTCTTGCTAAGAGATCTTTGCTTTGTATATTATCTTAATAGCCCCCCATTACATGACTAAATGCTTTATCTGAAAGGGATTTGTGTTTTTACACATCATATAATCTAGGAGCAAAAGGTCTTTATACAGTCTCGGAATTAATTACAAACATTTTGTTATCTGAAAACTCTTTCCCCCTTTTGCCAGGAAGCTCTTCCTCTCTGCTTATCTTTATTCGAGGGTTAAATCCAAAACCCATAGAGATTAATACTTTCCAAAAACATATTCCTGCTCTTAGCTTTTTATTCCCATGAGTCTTCTCAGGAAAAATACATGTTCCTATGAAGAAAGCACAGAACTCTAAGTTTGTTGTTGCAAAAGCATTACAAATGCTACTGACTCTTTCCCAGTCTCTCTCTAGTCTGATTAGTTCATGCAATGAAGGCTTTATTGTTCTTTGAATACAGTCAGACACAAATAAAATAGACAAACTAGCTATTTCTTAAGTCAGTGTTTTGAATTTTTCTGTCACTGTTCACTAACAATGTAACAGTAGCTGAGACCAGATGCTCAACTAAAAAAGTGACAAAAAATAGCTCATATGCTATTTCAGACTTTATTAGTTTACATTTATCTTCTTGTTAAAATCCTTTGGGCTTTATATGTTCATATCTAATTGAAGAAAAAGGAATTGACTAAGAGAATGACACTTTGGGAGGTGGTGTGGTTTAACATCATAATTACTACCAATACTGGCTTCATATTTCTTAGTTAAGATTATTTTGCTTTTCCTGAGGTCATTTGCATTACAGGTTTAATTCTGATGTTAATCTTCACTCAAAACTTGTCTCTAGTTTGTAGAAATGTTACTCAAATGTTTATGGTTACCTCACTGTCAAATTTCACCCAGGTAAAGATGCCAGTTTCAAATCACAAACAACTTTCTTCCAGTGTTTGAAATGCTCCATTTATTTACAAGAATACTTAGGTAATACTGAAAACCTAGTGACAAACTTCTTTTCCAGATAAAAGTTTCTGAATTTTAACACAGTTCATCTCAGCTTAATTAACAAAAGAAACTATTACTTACCCTGAGACCTAAGTAGCCAAATATTCAGATTCTAGGCAATCAGATTGAATATTTCATTAGAATAGTATACAATTAATTAATAGCTTGAAATATAATGCTTTCTAGAGTAATAAGACTCTGTCTAAAGTTCCACAGTATATGAAAAGTCTCTTAAATTTACATAGCTATTTTACCTGAAGAGCTCTCAGATTACCAAATTCCTTTTCAAATGAGCGAGTTTCAATCTTTATTTTGATTTTCAGTGCTTGGTTTAGGAATAGGGAGCCAGGTCCAAACTTAGCCAAACGGGCATACAGTGAGGATAATTCACTGATTTAATGCCAGGACTTAATCTAACTACAGGATGTTCATCAGCATCTAGGTCAGATTTTGGTCCCCATATTCAGAAATTTTTAAGTATTTAATAGATAGACTAATGTCTTTTATTGTTATTATTTCTTTCCACGTTTGATCAATGTGATGAGTGATCATCAATTATTAGTGAGTGATCAGTGATGATCACTCCTTTTAACAACTGAAGGTTGGGGCATTCACAATATTTTTTTTTATGTGCAATGCTTTAAATTTGCATATCTTTTTTTTTTTTAATTTTAAAAGGAGAGCTAACTGTTTTGGGATCCATACATTATTTGAGTCCCACTTATTTTGACTTGTTTCTAATTTAAATTAGAATTTATGTTGCCTTTTTTTCACACTTATCTTTACCTTAAATCCAGGAATTGGATGCATACATTCTGTTTTTGTTGCATACCCAGTTTGCATGGTTTGATACAATATGAAGTGAGGAATCTGTCAGTAAGCAATCATTCCTGATATGTTTTTGTCTATTATAAGAAAGATCTGGTCAAAATTCTTTCTACATGGCCATATTAACAAAGATGACTTTGTTCTATAAAAATAAGTTCAATTTCAAACCGTATTCTCATCTTATTTATTGAGGCAGTAATATGAATACTTGTAGTAATAGTTTTGTAAGAGCTGAGTTTTCTTTTTTGAGTATGGTGATTCCAAAAAGGGAGATTCTGATAAAGAAATTCTGTGCAGTAACTTTCAGTTACTGTAAGCAGAAATCCCTTTATATACATTGCTGAGTAATAATCAGCAAAGGTTCAAGAGACTATGTCATTATTCCTCTCTGCTATGAATTATAATAGAAATAACTTCTTCAGATGTAATATCTGAATGTAATCATGAGGTTTTCAACATCAAATATACCATTATTGCACCAGTTTTTATCAATTTAGCCTTTCCATCAATGGAAAACTGTGCTAATAGTATATGAGAGATAGAATCTAAATGTTACATTGAACTTTATTTATCATAATATTTCACATGACCTACAGTGACATTTTTCTCTAGACAAATCCTCATAGAATAATATAATTTAAAATGTGTTTTATTTATGCACAACAACCCTAGATCAGGAATAACATAGGACACTTGAACAAACCAGAATTAGAACAGAGGGTTTGAATGGAAGACAGAAGGAATAAAATTTAAACAAGAAGTTATAAAATCAGAAGGGATGTGAATAGCAGAAAAGTGTAAGAGTATAGGGTATGCACACTCAGGGCTAAAGAATAATGGCTGAGGGTGTAAGGAAAGCAGCTTTAGCAAACAGATACCATAATTCCACAGGGATCATACTTCACTATCTTACTGAAGCACAGAGAAGAATTGTTAGTAAATCATTATAAATTTTCTTATATTCATCGTTATGTATTCAGCAAAGTTTCCATGAAAAACAATGTGCTAAAAAGCAGGTATCATTTAAGCCAATGAGACTTGGGAAAGGTTGCTTCTTTTTTTTTTTGTTAGCTAGTATACTTCGTTTAAAATAAAACCACTTTCTAGATCATGGACCTTTTCCTCTCTTACCCATTTTAAACTATCTCAGTGACAATGATCAGGATGGCAGAGTAATTTCAAATCCTAACTAACTGTGCAGAAGTTTGGAAAAAAATAAATACTTTTGCTTATATCATTTCAATAAAATAAATTCTTCTGTCCATTCAGTTGTTTTCTTACAAAAAAATTAAAAGACTTGTGTTCAGCAAAGTTCATCTGGCTTACATCTTTACATCAGGGAAAGTTTGTTTTAAATGTAATATCATGTTTCCGGGGCCACTTGTATTGCCTTGGGACAAAAAGTTTCTGCAATCCAAACAATCTCTAAAAAGGTAGTGTTATACAAATACTAAATAGTGGTTTACTTCAGATTTGACAGCAATATGATGAACCACTATTTGGAGTGATCTGAGGTGTGCCAAAGTGCCCTTTATTTTCTGTTAGTTTTCCCAATGTAACACATCTACCTGCATAAATAACATTTATAAAGTCATAGATTTAAATCATCTTGATGAGTCCTGCAGAACACAATAGGTCTCTCTTATAAGTGCATTTCCCATACACTTGCATAAGATCCTGCTTCCTTCTAACTCAGTTACATCAGCTGTCTTTACATCATCTCCCCATGTATCAGTTATTTAATTATTGGTTTTGTCATTCTCTGCCATCCCCTAATTTAGTGTTTAAATTTCTAGCTCTAAATGCTGTGATTTCAACAGTTTCAGCAGAGCCAAAGCTAGGCTAAAATGAAACAAAACAAAATAAAAAAAAAATAAAAAGAATACTGCAGGATTCAATTAGTTTTCTCCCAGATGCTGCAGTTCATCTCACACACTGTTAAAAATCTTGTCATCTCATTGAGATGGCACTGTCTTAGAGAAGGCAAGATGCAGTTATACAGAAACTGTATGCTCTGCTACATAGGATTGCATGGGTCATTCCATATCCACATGTATTCTTTCAGTAACTGGGGAAAACGTGAAAGAATGGGCTGCATAGGCTACAGCCTAGGATGACAAAATGTTTAAAACATACATTGTTTCTAAAAGAAAGAAGAGGGGAAAAATGAAGATTGAGTTTCAATCTCTGTGAGACAGGAACTTCAAGCACCGCTCTTAAACAAAAGAAAGAGGCTGAAGTGATTGTTTTTTCATTGATTGGAAACACAGCTAAGCCACATTGTTGGTATTGATTTCCTTAGAAAATACCACTCAAAGCTGTCTATAGGTGGTATGATATCTTCTTTCCCACCGACTTTGGAACAACTAGAGACATAGCAAAGTTACATAGGTTTTCCTAGAAGATCACAAAATTAATGAGTTATATTTAGGTAACATTCCAGGATTTTAATATGTGTGTATGCATGTATGCCTCAATGAGGTATACTGGACAGCTAACTCTAGAATTAAGAATGAAAAGAGTCTAAGGACCATTTAAAATTCTAATTAAAGTCTTGAAGAGCATTAAAGGAACCTAAAAAAAAATAACCTTTCAAACCTGGTTCACAAATCTTTGACTTTTGAAATATTTCTATTTAGTAGGTTTCTTTAAAAAGGGTTGGAGACCTTTTGTTCATCTGGAGATTCTGATGAGTTGAAAAATGTATGATTTTATCATACAGCTCATGTTCCAGTCAAATGCTGTTGTATAAAGTAAAATAAAATGTATTTAAAATAAAATCAAGTGTTTTAAATCCTAGCTGACTGCTAGAAGGTATGACTATTGACCTGAAAGCACGCAATCGTATTACAAATAAATGTTTTTTAAACAAATGTTAAATGCTTAAATTATTACCTTACTGTTAGGAAGCTTATATTCAAACCAATAACACTGAGTTTATATATTTAAACAAAAGCAAGCATTGACAGTCTGGCAACTCAGGCACAGGGGAGACAAGAAGGCTTCCAAACTCCTCCAGAGCTAAGATGTGTACTGAGAAGACTATATCCTCCTGAACATATCTCCATAATCTTTCTTTGATGGTATCAAGTATAATATGGATTGCTTAAAATCTTCACATTCTGTTTACAAATATCTCAAATCTAAGGAAGGTTTAAAGAAGTGTGGGCATTTAAGTTTGTTCTGTAGTCTGAAATCAGAGCCAGACCCAAATGCCATGAGTTAGGGAGCTTTTTTATCTAGCTATAGTTAATCACAGGCAGATGTTTATGTCCTGCTGAAACCTATATGTATACCACCCTTAAAGAGGACCTGTAAGAAAGCTGCCTCCCACTTCCCTTCTATCTGCAGAATCGTAATATGGATAATGAAAGCTGTCTCCTATGAGACTCATTGACGTTACTTGTAGCCACGGCACATAAAAAAAACATCAATAACTTTAGTTATTCCTTTTTGGCCTGACATGATGGCGAAGTATGTTGCTGTTTTCAGCACTGATATGCATGAATTATTTAAGGAAAAAGAGTCTTAAACTATATACTATGACGACACCAAATAAAATTCCACAAGCAGAATGATTTTGGGCATTGGGAGATTATTAGATCAGAAACAGAGATTTTCTAGCAGACTACTAAGTCCTGAGAATTCAAAGACTGCACAGAACTTATACAGCAGATGGAGAAAGGTTGCTACTTGCTTCCCATTATGTTGTCTAGGAAGAGAGGAATTGCTACTAGACAGCTACTGGCAAAAAAAAAAAAAAAAAAAAAAAAAAAAAAAAAAAAAAAATAAAAAAAAAAAATAAAAAAAATCCTTCTTTATCAAACTGCCTAGACCAATAAAAGATGATTCTAACTCTATTAGACTTCAGGACACTGTGCTTGCTAAATCTCAGTGTTTGGTAGTGTCATGAGGAAGAAGCTCTAAAAAAGAAGGAAGCCATAGGAGGAGCTACTGAAGTCACTTGGTTTGTTCAACCTAGAGAAGAGGAGACTGAGGGGACACTGCATTGTGTTCTACAGCTTCCTCATGAGGGGAAGCAGAGGGGGAGGCATCAATCTCTTCTCTCTGGTGATCAGTGACAGGACCCAAGTGGATGGCGCAAAGCTGCATAGTGGGGAGCTAGGTTAGTTCTTAGGGAAAGGTTTTTCACCCAGAGGGTCATTGGACACTGGAACAGACTCCCCAGGGAAGTGGTTACAGCGTCTAACAGAGTTCCAGAATTGCTTGGGCAATGCTGTCAGGCACATGGTGTGACTCTTGGAGGTCCTCTGCGGGGCCAGGAATTGGACTTGATGATCCTTGTGGGACCCTTACAACTGAGGATATTCTATGATTCTATAAAAAAATAGGACCTTTTAAATTAAAATCAATTCTGAAATGCTTCTGTAAAGAAAGAACAGGAATGTACTGATGAATATTTTGTTTTGATTTGCAGTTTTTATGGAACACATGGGTTTTAGTATATATTGTCTGTATAATTGTCTTTATAATATCATATGTTATTATATTTCACTTGTGCTATTTCTCATCTAATTCTCTGTGTAAAGTATATGTCAGCATATACTCTTCAGTGCTAGTTATGGCTAACATGATTTTTTTTTCCCTTACTTTGAAAACAGGATTTTTTAAAAGCAATTTTGCTTGTTAGCTTAAAAAAATTCCTAGGCTTTCCAGACATGTGTAAAGCTGACATTTTCATGATAAGGCAGGAAGTCAGTTTCATGATTTTTAGTGATTAATTTTCAAGCTAGCAAATTCAATTTCCTGTTTTCAGCAAGTTTGCATTTACTGAATGCTCATAGCTGAAACATTGTAATCAAAGTAGGATTGGTTCAGAGTTTTGTTTTCAACTAGCTATGGTAGAAATTTTGCCTTTTTGAAGTTATAGGCTTGAGCAAACTAGCTAACCTCTTCCCCTATCCCTGCCTAAATTCCTGCCACTAAATTCCTGCCTGAATCTACCAAAGTTTATAATAAAACCATACCTGAACATTATTCTTATTTTTATTTTAGAATAGTGCTTAGGGTCACTGGTAATGGATAAAACCCCTCTGCATTCTCTAGACAAACAGAAAAAACCCCAATTATTTCTATCTCTTAGGAAGTCCTTATATATGTACCCTTATATTGAACATTGGGTGAATTTCTGGTCCTCTCTAGTACAAAAAAGAACTGTTCAGTGTTGAAAAAGACAGTTAAACAGAGGATAGATGTGTAACACGTACAGATCAACACTTTACTTCCTTTTTGAATAAAATAACTAGGGAGTAATGAAAGTAAAAATTGACTGGCTGAAAGTGGGAAAATGAGGTTTTGTGATGTGTACAGTTTGACTGATACAAGAATTTGTGGATGATAAAAATTTCAAAATTATGTAGACATACTTCTGAGGAAAAAATCTCATCTAGGATTATTAAACATAATAGTGGTTAACTGTGAGGGCTGTGATGCTCCAGCTATCTTGTGAAATTCCAGCTCTCTAAGTCCTGTGTGGGGGCATGGAGTAAAACACTGCTAAAGCCTGTCTACTCTTCTACCAGTATTTATTATCATTATACATTCTCTTTTGTTGTAAACAGGAGAGTTGGATAGATGGTCTTTTAATACCTGTCCTTTTATCTCGTTTTCATTTTATAATATACTATATCATCACATACTTAGAGTGAAATACCATATTTGTTACCATCATGGATAGATGACATGTGTCTAGAACAGAAGGAGTACATGAGTCATATTCTACTGTTGAGGTAGTTGCGTAGACACACCAAGACAGTTCTTGTTTCCAATTGTCCAGAGCATCATGGGGATAAGGAATATCTCCTCTCCTGTGCAGTTCCCACATCCCTATCACCACTATATCCAGACAGTCCAGCATCTCACTTCAATTACAGTACTGAAGGATTTCTTTTCCTCCTTAATACTAGGCTAATCTCACTTAAATTCATTCATATTAATATGAAGATCAGACCAGCCTTTAAGAGATGTGTTATCTCTCTGAGTTTTCAATGCACATCTAGAGGAGAAATAACTTGGAAGGAAGCCAAGTCTACAACTGTCTACACTGACAGTTGTCTTCTCAGTGTAGCTGAGTCATGTGTAGGTTAGTGATGAACAACTTTAGTTGCCTGCATGTGTATATGCTTAAGACCTCTGAAGTTTATGAAGTTTTCTTAGCATAAAGATACTTAAAATAGTTTATCTTCTTTTACAAGCCTGTGTTATGTGGTGCTAATGCACAATACACTCCATAGCAGAAATAAAATATAAGTTTCATTCAATTACATAAAAAGGAGCCTTATTCTGTTCAAGCTTATCTCTACAAAGGGCGCATGTAACTTTGTTTGTAGAGAACCTTATCACTCAGCTGTTTTGCATAGTCAATACAATATATACTTATCTATAAATGCATTATATCACAGGAATTTTTTAGAATAATGAACCACTCTAGGTAGTTGATTTAAGAAATTGGAATAATTTGCTCTGGTACTAAGATATTGTATTTATTAAAATTAAACCATGTGTTTCAAATAAACTTATTACTGCAACTAGACTGTTTGTCATGGTACTTATCTAGCCAGGAATATTTGCATTTGTCATAAGTCTTTTCCCACAGCTGGACTGAAGTAATTTAAATCATAGAGCTTTGTTCCTTTGTGCAGTTTAAAATACTTTATTATGGAGGTAGAAAGAGATCAGGGAGTATGGATTCTAATATCCTGTCAAAATTGTATATTTCCATATGCAATTAATATATATTATATAAAGAAATAAAATTTAAATTGGCATGGGACTTAATGGCAACCCTTTTATATGCATGCACAGCAATGTTAGTGAGTTTCTTGTGGCCTATTGGTTTGCAGAAATAGGAAGGTTTACCAAATATGACTGCATTTGTTCCATCTATTTGTAGTTATATTGCCTCATAGCATAACAAAGATAATTAATCACATGGGAAAAGTAAAGCCAAAAGGAAAAGTGTCTGTGTGTTTGCCTGTATGTTATCCTCTGAGGACAAGTTCAGTTGCATGTACATCAATATATCCATCCACATACAGCAGAATAGTCATAAATACTCAGCCAAGAATAATAATGTTCCAAGCAGGAAGGAAACATGACATTCCAAGAGAAAAACTTTTTTTCCCCAGACCTGTATCCATTTTTGGCACAGAGTAAATTTATTTATGGCCCTTTGGGCCATGCTACTCTTGCATTAGCAAAAAGCCTTGTTGTTTGTGTTGTGTTATCTTAGCATTTGATGTGGCTAAGATGATATAAAAAGCCCTGTAATGATTTATGGATCTGGAAGATTCTGTCCAGCCAAAATATGAAGCAAAGACAGCCAGAAAAAGAGATTAATATGAACCTCCCTTTGTGGCTTCAACACTGCCTTATTTCAAAAGCTATTTTAATTTTCCCATATTTGAATAAAATCTGTCTGAAATTCTTGTTATGGTCTAAATAAGGAGAAATCCCTAATGAGAGTATGTAATTTTTGGCAGAATCTTCTATTTCATGTTATAAAAACCAGTTGGGGCTTGAGTTTTTGGGTTTGGGTGTTTTGTGGGTTTGTGGACTTTTTAACTTTGGAGTTTTGAGAAGGAGCTAAGTGATTTAAGAGCAAAGAATAGACATTTGAACTCTTTAAAGATCCCATGAAAAATCCCAGCTTGGATCTCATTATATCTTGTATTCCTGCTCTGCAAGTACATTGGAGTCAAAAAAGGGACTGCATAGGATAAAAAGAAAAAATGTGAACTATACTGCTGATTCTCTAAACAATCAAGGCAAAATATTGCTTGACTTCAGATGGGTAATAAGTGTCAGATTGTCTTTGAATTTTGAAGCTGAAGCTAAAGATACCAGTCCAGCCTAGACTTCTTCTAGCATTCTGATGATATTCCAGCCATAAAACTCTTTCAGAATTAGTTTGGTGGTAGAGAAATTTTATTCTGATGTAAACCTTGGCAGAATTAGTTCTGGCATCACCAGAGAATCTTTCCCTCGGTCATATTGGAGGAAAAATGTCAGTAAAAGCTCCAAAGTGACTAAATGTAAGTTAAATGTGTGTCAGCTATTGACATCTCATAACTTGAAAAGCTGTGCCACTGACAGTACAAGCCCTATACATGAGCTAAATTTTATTAAAGGTATTAATATGCCTGAATGGGTATGGTTACGAATTATAAAATCCAGCACGCTTGGGTTTAAGCCAAAAATAGTACATCATGGATATGATCCAGATATTGTATATATAGGAAGAACATCTTGCATTTGGAGATGGAAATTCATATGTATGTCTACAAACATATGTATACACACATTTAGAGAAAAAAAATTAGCATGACAAAGGAAATGGCACTACGTAATGAATTATCAAATGAGTAATAAAATGCACAGGTGAGAGTTATAGCTAAAAGTTTGGTTTAAATTAAAGCTGCTGAATAACTAGACTTCACTACACTGATGTCTTACGAACTGTGTACTTAGCACTTTCCTGTTCACTGTATTATCTCAATAAATGAAATTACAACATTATGATTTTGGTGTGAAGTATAACTACTGGCTTCTGAGTCTAGGTTGTTTGTATTAAAAAGCAGACTTTTGCAGAGAATCTGATGAAAAGTAAGGGAATATTCAGGAAGGGGTCAGAAAAGAGTAGAGGATTGTTAAGATGATCCCTCTCCCACATACATGATTCTCTAATGTAAAGTCTGTGCACTTAGCATTCATAATTCACCCCAGGACTTATAGAATGCTGTGATATGGAAGGAACCTCCAGAGACCATCCAGTCCTGCCTCCTAGTCAAAACAAGGTCAGTTAACAGAGGTTGGTCATGGTCTTGTCAAATTGAGTTCTGAATGTCTCCAAAGGTGCAGATTTGACTTTTTCCAAAGGTTGACTACCTGTTAGAGGAGAGGGGGAAATCCTAATATCTACTCAGAATTTCCCTTGTTGCAGCTTCTGTTGGTTGCTTCTCATGTTGTTACCCTTTACCCCTAAAAAAGTTTGGCTTTGCCTTGTCCACACTCTCCCATTGTATAGTTGTAGACGGCAGCAAGATCTCCCCTAGACCTTCTTTTAAGCTTGTACAAAGATAATTTCCTTGGCTTCCCTTCTAATGTCATGAGGTTCAGACCCCTAACCATCCTCACTGCCATGTTGTAGTAATATTTACTATCGTTTCAAGACTTGATGTATCTTTTAGGGTTTGGGAACATTATCTGGCTGGATAGGTGCTCTGGCACCATCATTTTAAAACATGAAGGCAAGACACAGGCATAACCTCATCTCTCCCTTCCTCTTTCGGCAGTATAGAATCTGGATATAAAAGGCAGAAAATTACTGTTTGATTTGTCATGGTGCTATTTCAGGTCCCATGATGGAGAACAGCTGTACCACTGCCTAGAAGTACTTGGCTCAATTAAGTTTTACATGCAGCCTGCTTATTTTGCCAAGGCAACCTCTGAAGTTTAAGTTTTCTTCTCTTAACTATACTATTTGTATAATACTTATGCCCAAAGTACACATTTAATTTAAGAATGTGAAGTGGTTTTTTTGGCAGCAACATTGTGACCATCAGTGGTGTTTTTCATGACTGGCACTGAGAATTTGAAGTTCTACTGATTAAGAATTTCAAGATTTACCCAAAATATGCTGCACTAGAATTTAGCCATGAATCGTTCATAATTCAGTACCTGATGAAATGACTTTGAAGGTTTTTGCACATCTCTAACTTCAGACACTTTGCTGTGGGTAGCACTCAGATATTTTGCTGAAGAGATCCTAAACTGTTAAGGGTAATCTACATTTTGCCATTTTACTCCATGTCATGCTTAAAAAAATAATCAAGTTTCATGGAATCCCTTTGAAAGGAAATTCTTCTTCTGCCCTAGAAAAAAATGGTGAGTAGTATCTTCTGTCAGGGAAAGGCTTTAAAATTCTTTCTGGTGCTTTTAAAAAAGTGAGCATTGTTTTATTTCTAATTTGCCTCAGTGGGATTTAACATACAGTCTTAGGATAAGGAGAGAAATGAAATGTTTTCTACCATTACTACTTTGAGTACTACAGTTATAAAAATATTTTATCTGTATGCATATATGCTTGGGATTTACATATATATATATATTTGAACAGGAATTGAAATACTAATCTGGGCCTGTTGAAGCATTCTAAGTATTTTTGGTGAAAACCCAAAAAAACCAACAACATCCCACACACACACGCCCCACCCCATTCATAATGGCTAGGAGTTCGTAAGAATTATGCATCTTCTTGCATTTCCAAAAATGACATCTTCAAAGGATTCTCTTGGTCTTCATGTGTGAGCAGGTGATAGCAAGCATTTCCTAGATTTAAGATTTCTATCATCAGGTATCTTAATCAAGCTCCATCCTGGGCCCCATGGTAGCATTGGTAGCTTTGACAGCCTGAGGCAATAAAGACCAGTCCCATAATCTGTAAGCTTTAGGACCTTTCTAACCACCTCTAACATGCTCCTCAGTTGCTCTGCATTTGGTGAGAAAAAACCCACAGGGCAATGCAGCAATGTGAACTATGTACTTGTGAGATGTAAAATCAGAGTAATTAATTGATTCTCAGTGAAGGTCAGATGGATGCAAATCACTCCAGGAACTCTGCAGAAGAATGTCTATAACATTGTGGGTTTTTTCTTTTTTTTTTTTTTTTTTTTTTTTTTAAAATTTTATTTTCGGAGTAACCTAAATAGCTAAACTTGTGTCCATCCTATAGAAAATTGTAANTTGGCAAATACTGCAAATGTGGAGTTCTACACACAGAGTATCATTCAGTATATACATTTAAGTTACTAATCACAACCAGGGGTATTTCCTGGGGCAATAAAGCCCAGCCTAGGATTACTGATCTAAGAGTTTGTGATCTGGGCAGAACCAGAAGATATACCTTCTACTCCTGCTTGTTTCCAACAAACAGTCAAGACTCACCACCTTCCCTGTTTTCTCTGTCCTCTTCCTAAAAGAACTATATTGTTGCCACCTTCTGGCCACTCCACAAGTTATTCTTGACTGATGTGAAGAGATTAGTCCTATCTGGACAGAAGATCATCATGTTGTGACATAAGCCCTTCAGAGACAGTGTTAAATCAAGGATGTTGGAAGCACGCCTCAGGATATTCCTCAAAATTTAAAAAAAGAAAAGATATTTAAGAGAGGTCTTAACTGCAAGGAAGCCTTTGGAGTAGATGAATAATCCATACATGTCTCAGGCTGTTTTATAGGCAGAGCTTTTACTGGTAAATGTATACGCATTAACAAAATTTTTACACATTGCATGAAAAGGGGTGATGTGGAAAATTTCTCTTTGTATGTCTGTTCTGCCAAAGAATATGTATATTTATGTGCACATGTTTGTGTATGGGCTACTCCCATTCTTCTCCCATGTGCATAAAACTTGAGTTTTACATTTGGGCCTTTTTCCCAGAAAAGCAGGACCCATTACACACTAAGTATCCAGGAAATCAGGAAAAGTTGGCACCAACTGAATCTTAGCATTCCTTTTCCTCATGTAACAGCCAATAGAGCAAGTTAAGAAATATCTGAAGGTGAGCTTAAGATTCATAAAAATGCTGATGACATTCAGATGAAGTAAGTTGATAGAATCAGTTGGAAAAAAATTCCAGACATATTTTATGTCATACAGCCATTAAAAGAAAACAATGAATAGGAGACTTCCTAATCTAATATGGCATAAAGCAGAATTTTTTTTGGTCAAATAACACTGTAATCACATAGGTGAATCTAAAATTGTCTATGTCTTTAAAGAATTATCTCAATATCAACTCCTGTAAAAAAATAATATATGTATTTTGGCACCATTCTGTCAAATTGGAAACTGATCTGGGTCCAAGTTTACCATCATGTGAAGCAACTTTCTAGACTCTTTCTAGCAATGTTTCATAGAATATTTTCTTTCACTGTAACTTCTTTCTCAGATATTTGCTTTAAATTTCCTTATTTCTAGATATTCTTAATTCCAGATTGCTGAATAAGATCACTGAAGATGGGCAGCTTAAACATGGGCAACCAGGTAAAGAACACCCACCAACTGGTAAAGAAAAAATGCTGTGCCATAGATACAAAACTAGTTCTTCAAATTCCTATATTATTCAAATGCCTGCTTTGGGATACTTAAAATAACATGAAAGCAGGATTGTTCAGGGAATGACTCTTACATAGTAGGATGTGCACCACAGTGAAGCTGTCCAGAAAAATCTACTTATCCTCAGAGTAGGATGCACAATGTTATGTATACCTTTTAAATTCCAAATCATGTTATTTGCCATATCTCTGCTTTTTTCCTAACACATAGAAGATATGATATAATACAGTTTTATATTTCCTTAAGGGGACATCAGCCATATATTTTTAAATTATGTATGTCTATTCATTCCCACCTGGCTTATTTTCTCTTCCACTTGTCTTAGACTCTCACTCTCGAGTTCCAGAAGTGTGACTCTGTGTTTCTATCAGAAGACTGATTCTTACGTACAATATAAATAATATATCACAACCTTGGTCCAAGGTCTTCCCACTCTAAATCGCATAACATCTTAACATTAGACACCTAGTCCTAAATTGGACACCTGGTTGCCTGTGGTTTTGTTCAGGGGGGAAAGAGACGCACATTCAGAGCAATCTCATACCCTTTAAACCAACATCTGAAACAGCTCATTTCTCTCCATTAACTACACAGACAGCCTACAGCAAGTGCGCTTTTAATTTAGTCATGTACATTAAAGCAGCTAAGTAGAATGAATCTAGGCCAAGCTGTCTGTGTGCATGTAGCACTGGAGTCACTGTCATCTGTACATGGTACCCTACATACTTCATTAATGTTGCTCTATTCACCAGGGGGCATTTTGCAATTTCATCCTTTAAATTATAAATCCGTGTTAAAATTCTCAGAGAATATCACTCATTTATGAACATGGAACTTGCAAGCACAGAAATTCATGGCAAATAGCTCTAATATAAATAAAGAACAAGCATATCATTGTATGATTACACTTGTGGGTACAACGAAAGAAAATGAATGTAGCTACATTATGTTGTGCTCAGACATCCACACTCATATGGAATTTTTTTTATCTTATTAGAGAAAAACATATACTACTATGCTAGCTAATACGAGCTCCAGTTTTTTTATAGCTGATCAAGTAAAATCAAGAAACAAATCCCAGTATTTATATATTATGTACTTGACAGTTTCACAGTCTACGGACTAAAACATTTACTGTTGGCTTAACATATATATAAGCCATGGAGAGATGATTCAAGGTCAAAGTAGCACAAAATATAGCTTACATGCCTCTCCCTTTATCACAGTATGTCATAACAGAAGTTGGTTATTAGTAACGCTTGTTTTGAGTTTGTATTCATTGATCCATATGTCAATGGGACATATAAACCTATCATCAATGTGTTTATAAGGCTGTATAAATGCATGCAAAGAGAATACCTGCTGTTGCTTGTCTGGTGTCTGTTCTAATGTGCCAATGGGTTACGTAGTCAATTCTGCATATAGCAACAGCCTTATTGCAATTATCCTAAGTGTCATGTTGGGGTAAAATGAAAAATCTCATAAGATCTATGAGAAAGCAAGCCAATCAGCATTTCTGATTGTCAGGAAAGTGTGATTGTCACAAAAATATTTTGATATTCTTTCAAGTATTCCTGTGGTAAATTAACAGTGTTTAGCTAAATATTCTACAGGGGCTGACCTGCTTGTGCATGTGGTCTTGTTTAGGTCTTCATTTTATCACATACAGTTTGGAAGGTTTCTTCTGGGTACTGCTTTGTATTTCAGTGTAAAGAATGGAAGTATCCATACTTTCAGCATTTGACTTGTGCCATACCAGCAAGCAAATATTAAAACATCTCTTTTTTAGTTCAGGTGATGCACATATATGATGACATATCACACATCATCATCATCATCATCATCTCTCAAAATTGTCTTGGATGATAGGTAATTACAGAGTCTTTTCTTGCCAGTCTGTCCTGATTTAATAACCCGTAAGTTTATGTTAAACTGTCTGGTGAAGGTATTTTCAGTCCTCATAACAGTGAGAGAAAAAATGAAGGATCCAAGTCCTAAAAGACCTCTGGAGCCACAATTAACAACTGTGATAATCTGGTTTCCCTACAGAGTCATGCTCCTTTCCCATCTCTCCCTTCACTGCAAGCACAAACACATCACAACTCGTTTTCATTCCCAAATCCATGCAATCCAGATTCATGTTATCTTGAGTATAACAATATTGTCCCCTTCTCTACCAACACCTGCACCTCAAATCCTTACACTCCATCTGTACCTGCTGATAAACACTGCACCCTCATTTTCTCCTGGGTTTTGTTTTTCTCCTTCACGTCCCTATATTCATAGCCAGTGATCCCCAAAACTTCTACAGTCTATGTGCATTTACCTTGCTGTTCCAGTATCTTCACATATATTAGTCTGTTCAGCAATTTGATCTTCTTCAAGTGCATCCATGGCAACTTATTCCACATAAATTACCTTGGATTATTACAGTATATACTGTATTATACTGTATATGTAAAGGGGTAGTCAGAAGGAAGAGAACGTAGATGACAGCTACAATATGTGGATTATGAACTGCGGGCAAACTTTGGCCCTGTTCACCTCCTGTCCACCCACTCTTTTTATTCAGCTCATAATAAATGTCACATTCTTCATGGGGTTGCCCAGGAGGGGAATGGGAGACAAAGGCTGGTTGGAATTCTTATTCTGCTTTACACACTTTCTGCCACGCAGAGGTAGATTCCTGATCCTCTCCAGGTCTTCTACTTCCTCAGCCTGTTTTTAGAATTGGTATGCAACCACCTTTGAATTACTATGCAGTCATGGAAAATATATTTCACATACCTTTAAGTCTGTTTTCCTTCCCCATGCTTTATGCTGTTCGCCCCTTAGACAGATGATATCCTCTAGAAAAACTTGTTTCTAGAACAGGAGAGCTCTGGTTCCATAGTAGGAGTTAAGTAACATGCAAATAATAATTGATATCATTGTCACACTATTTTTAGATGATCTAATCACCAATGAATAAGAAAAGGGTTTGTTGCTGTTGTCTCAGTTCATTCTTAGGGCTTATATAAACACCAAAAAAGTTGATCTGCTGTAACCAGAATAATCAGGGTAAGAGATCTTTCAGATTTCAGTTAATCCACTTTCCTTCTTTTCTATGTATGCCTCACATCCTTTTGTTCCCTACCAGAAAACTGTAAAGGTCAACTTCTTACTTTATGGACGATGAGAAAGGAAAGTGTCCCTTTTGTACTTAGAAAAAGACTTTTGGAACTGAGGAGACCGTAGCAGATTTTGTAGTTTGGAAACTCCTAGGGAGGCATTTCAAGAAGACAAAGTCAGTTAGAATGCTATCAGCAGCAGGCCCAAAAAGTAGCAGCTTTCCTGTGTACCAGACATCACACTGATAATTAGCTATCTAATGAAGCAGCTGATAATTCAATAGTTATTTTTTGCCCTCCCATGAATTTTCTACTTTCTAATTCTATTCAGGAGTCAAGCTGGGATGAGGAAGAGTTTCCAGTGACTGAATTGATGTAAGGTTGAAAAGGACATCAAAAGAAAACAATATTGTATTTTACAGGAAAAAAATTCCATTTTTGCTCACACTTATTGAATTTGATATATACACACAGTTTCTCAAGAGAAATATTAAAGGCAGTGCAGGATCTTACCTTCATTTCTTAGGTTCTGTTATCTTGAACACTATACTCAACATTCTGCACAGGCAAGGTAAGCATTATTCCTTCCAGAATGCTGGAGAGCAGTACTCATCTCATTGCTGTCTCCTGGTAACAATAATATGATGCTGTAGTATTTCTTCATGCTTATGTACCTTCATACCACAACTGTGGGAGTGTGGGAGTGCGTGTGTGTGTAAGCGAACACAGAAAAAACCCCCCACATTTGAAATACATATGTTTGAATGATCTTGTAGAAATTGTAAAGCTGTATTTTATTCCAGTTTACTGTATGGAAATTTATAATTCCTATGGCATTATTAATTTTCTGTACTATGCGCATTAAATCAGAAGAGAATGCTTCTTTCTTCCCAGCAAAATGCATCAGAGCAACCTAATATGCTCCATTCTCATTAATACCTTGGTGTGCAGTAGAGTTTTGCAGCTTCTCTTTCACCAAGATACATCAGTTCCTTGTAAAGACCCTCTCAGTACACCTGAAGCAAATTCGCACAATCATACACATGAACACCACATTTTCAGTTGGATTGATTGCTGAAAGGATGTATATGAATATATAACATTATTTTTCCCGGGTGAAAACAGCAAAGAAGGAGAGGTGATTCCTGATACATACTTACCTATAACACTTCAGTGACAATTATGAAGATAAAAGGCATTATGATGCCCTTGATTCTTCATTCCCATCGAGCTCAAGCAGGTTTTTGATCAGCAAGAATAAGAAATCTGGAAAGGGGAATACAGTATCTGACTGCCTTTAGAAACTGTCTCCTTACAAATGCAGAAGCCTTGTAATCAGATAAATCCAAACTCCAAAGTTTCATCTAACAGGAGGGAAATGTATTTAATTTGGCTTTAGGAAAATTGGTGCTTAGAAATCTTGTTATCCTAATAATTAATTTACCTTACTCTTTACTTCCAATGTTAAAAGAAAAGCAATACCCTCATTAAAAAATACTATTTAAGTTGATTACATTTCCTGACTATATATGAACTCCTGATGGGGAAAAGAACAGCTCTGGTACCTCTGGTCCAGACCTCTGTATATTAATGCCACTGTACCACATGTATGAACCAAAGTCTCATTTGCAGTAGAACTCCATCCCAGACCAGATGTGGTCTCTAAATGTAACTGTGATGCTCCAGTGACTCAAAGGAAAGGTCTAGGTGGTTCAGTTGTCCTATAATTCTAAGAATCATAAAGTTAATTGCAATATTTGAAGCTGTGTTAAATTACATCGATTGAGAATTTAGACTTTTAGAGTTACAGCACAGGAAGCTCCTAGAAAAATTTGTTCAATTGGAAATTTGTTTTATGATATTTTACCTTTTTTGAGCACAGTCTTCTTGTCTCCCTCTCTCAGTAATTTCTTTCTTATAATTTTGAGGTGTCTTTATTATAAGCTTTCTCTTTTTCTTTGTTAGCTTTCCTCTTTTTCCTAGCACAGTATGATTTCCACCAGGTTCAAGATTTGGCTGAGCCGGCTGCTTTAAATATGCGGAGCAAAGCATGATGGCAATAGGAAATTCTTTAAACCTCAGAGTGCAAACATTTGCTCACACACAATACGTTTTCCTTCAGTTTAGTAGTTAGCACAAATTGTCACTTCTTGCAGGAATCAAACTTTTGTTTCTGCAGTGAATTGTGCAGACAAAATGAAAAAAGGATGTTTAAAATTCCTCATGTAGTGTATACAGACAAGTTCAGCGTTATTCTGATTATTGGGGCCAACTCAGACTATTGTCATTCCTCAGGAACAGGTCTCTCAGCTAGCAGCAGGTTACATTGCATCATGCAGACAAGCCCGNTCAGACTATTGTCATTCCTCAGGAGCATCATACAGACAAGCCCTGTTGGACCACGGTTCATGAGTCTCAACCCAATGCCAGCTGCATTTTATCAGAAAAAAATTAGCAGTGGCTGAATGCGGAATACCGAGCAGCCATGGTAATGGGCGATGCCTGTGCCCTCTCCTGTCCAAAGAAAATAGGCTGCAGATTCCTTTTTCTCCTCGGGGCACCTCTCAGCAGGGGGTCTAGAGGGCCGGGAGGGGCCGCACCGCAGCCGCTGTTGTCTCTGAGGCAGCTGCGGAGTGAGCAGCGCAGAGCCCGGGGCGCCTGCAGCTCTGCGGGCGTGCTGCCACTGCGGCCAGCGGCCGGCAGGGACACCCACTGCTGTCCTCATTTTATCAGAACAGACAGACAGGGCTGCAGACAGGGCCGCAGACAGGGCCCTGCGGGACGGTGCTGCGTGGGACAGAGGGATCGTCTGGACGTGGCGGCGCAGGGCTGCTCGGCGTGGAACGGGGAGAGCCGTGCGGGTTGGCACGGACACAGAGCATCGGTCAGGGCTGCTCAGGCACCGGGGAGCGGCAGGGTGTCTCCTGCAGGAGCTCCTCTGGCCAAGGCGCTGAGCAGGGAGAGGCAAGGAGGGTGTGCCACAGCAACAGCAGGGAAGATGGAGGGGAGGAGATTGAGAAGGTCTTTGAGGAAAACCTGTAGGAAAATCTGAGGCACACATAGCAAGGCAGGAGGGAAACTGGTAGCCCCAGTCACAGGAGCAGTGGAGGGTGGCTGCCGCAGTGGGGAAGGTTGGGAGCTGATGACTCCTAGCAGCTGGAGGAAGGTTGCAGACAGGGCCCACCATTGTGAAATAGGCTTAGTGTCAGGCATTGGGGGGCACAAGAAAGACCTGTCAGGGACAGCTAACAAATCTAATATCCCTCCCTCCCTCCCTTCCTTCCTTTCCTGCCTTCCGTCCCTTTCCTCCCTCTCCACCTCCTTCCTTTCCCCTTTTTGGAAAGAATTCATTCCTCATTTTTGTTCTTGAGTTAATGATTGTTTACTTATCTCCTGCAGATTATACAGCATTATCAATCTTAAACAAAGCTGGAGCTATCTGCCAGATAAGATACACACATTTACAAGGATTTAAGCCATGCATCTCTTAGGTGCATTCTGTTAGCAGCTAATACAGGCCTGTAATTAGCATTTAGTGTCGGTAACCTCAGCATTCACTGTCTATTTCTGTGTTTTGCTTGGAGAGCTAAAGTGTTTTACCACAAGGCAGACCTTGTCATAATGTCTCTTTTATGTTCAAAGAAGGTGAATCCTCAGCTCTCTATAGACTCACAGCATGTCCCAGAGCTTTCAGTACAACTTTTCAAGCCACAGATACTTTGAAATTTATATTTTACATTTATGTGTGCATAGAATCCTAGAATGGTTTGAGTTGGAGGTTCCGATCCTCCCTGCCAGTGGCTGAGACATCTTCCAAACCAGCTTGCTCAAAGCCTCATCCAACCTGGCCTTAAACACTTCCAGGGATGGGGCATCCACAGCTTCACTGGGCAACCTATCCTGTGTTTCACCACCCTCACAGTAAACAGTTTCCTTCTAACAGCTAGTCTAAACCTACCCTCTTTCAGTTTAATGCCATTCCTGCTTGTCCTCCAGTACTCCTTATATGCCCTTGTAAAAAAGTCCCTGTCCATCTCTCTTGTAAGCTCCCTTTAAGTACTGGAAGGCTGCTCTTAGGTNCCTTGTCATAATGTCTCTTTTATGTTCAAAGAAGGTGAATCCTCAGCTCTCTATAGACTCACAGCATGTCCCAGAGCTTTCAGTACAACTTTTCAAGCCACAGATACTTTGAAATTTATATTTTACATTTATGTGTGCATAGAATCCTAGAATGGTTTGAGTTGGAGGTTCCGATCCTCCCTGCCAGTGGCTGAGACATCTTCCAAACCAACTTGCTCAAAGCCTCATCCAACCTGGCCTTAAACACTTCCAGGGATGGGGCATCCACAGGTTCACTGGGCAACCTATCCTGTGTTTCACCACCCTCACAGTAAACAGTTTCCTTCTAACACCTAGTCTAAACCTACCCTCTTTCAGTTTAATGCCATTCCTGCTTGTCCTCCAGTACTCCTTATATGCCCTTGTAAAAAAGTCCCTGTCCATCTCTCTTGTAAGCTCCCTTTAAGTACTGGAAGGCTGCTCTTAGGTATTTCTTGAGTCTTCCCTTATCCAGGCTGAACAATCCCTGGTTTCATCCTGTCTGTATAGGAGTGATGCTCCAGCCCTCTGATCATATTTGAGGTCCTTCTCTGGACTCATTCCAACAGGTCAATGTCCTTGTTGGGGGATCCAGAGTTGGATGCAGCACTCCAGGGGGATCCCATGAGAGTGCAGTAGAGGGGCAGAATCACCTCCCTTAATCTGTTGGTCATACTTGTTTTGGTGCAATCCCGGACACAGTTGGCTTTCTGGGCTGAAAGCATGCACTGCCAGGTCATGTTGAGCTTCTCATCCACTGACTCAAGAACCCCCAAGTCCTTCTCAGGCTGCCAGCCTGTATTTGGGGTTGGGATTGCCCCGACTCAGATGCAGGGCCTTACACTTGGCCTTCATGAGGTTTGCACAAGTCCACCTGTCAAGCCTGTCAAGGTCCCTCTGGATGACATCCCTTCCCTCCAACACGTCAGCTGCATCACTCAGCTTGGTGTTCATCTGCACACTTGCTTAAGGTGCACTCAATCCCACTGACCATGTCATTGACAAAGATATTAGACAGCACTGGTCACATTACCAACCTCTGAGGAAAATCAGCTGTCACTGATCTCCAGTTGGACATTGAGCTGTTGACCGCAACTTTTTGAGTGCGACCATCCAACCAATTCCTTATCCACCAAGTGGTCCACCCAGCAAATCCAGCTCTCCCCAGTTCAGAGGCAAGGACAGTGTCGATTTCTTTGCAAAAGTCCAGGTAGATGGCATAATTTCCTCTTCCCTAATTCACTGCATCTGTAATCATATCTTAGAAGACCACTGTATTTGTCAGGCATAATTTGTCCTTAGTGAAGCCCTATTGTCCGTCATCAATCATCTCCTTATTTTTCATGTACCTTAGCATAGATTCCAGGACGATCTGTTCATTATCTCACTGAGGTGAGATTCATCAGTCTGTAGTTCCTCAAATCTGCCTGATTTCCCTTTCTAAAAGTGGAGTTTATGTCAGTGGGAACTTCACAGGACTGCTGTGACTTCTCAACTATGATAAATAGTGGCTTAACCACTTCTTCCACCAGTTCCCTCAGGACCTGTGAATGTATCACATCAGATTCTATGGACTTGTGTACCTTAGGTGGTTCCTTAGATGTTCTGGAACTTGGTCTTCTCATACAGTAGTCAGTTCTAGATTCTCCCAGTTCCTGCCTTTGCCTTCTGCAACTTCTACCACTTGCAGGGTGTGACTGGAGCACTCGGTGGTGAAGACTGAGGCAAAAAAGTTGACTACCTCAGCCTTCTCCATGTCCTGGGTAACTAGGTGTCCCATTTTGTTGCAGAGAGAGACCACATTTTCCCTAGTCTTTATTTTATGACCAGTGTACCTATAGAAGCTTTCTTGTTCTCCTTGACATCCCTGGCCAGGTTTAATTCTATCAGCTTTCCTAATGTGATGTCTGGCTGCTCAGACAATCTCTCTCTGTCACTTGGAAAAGGAAGTTTCCATCAGTGCATTCGGGGAATATCCTGGATTGCTTATGCCTTGCTGCGTGGTCATTCCAAAAAATATCAGGGTGGTTGAAGTTCCTTATGAGGACCAGGGCTTAAAAACATGAGGCTGCATGAGGGATGTGGCTATATAAATATTACAAGATGATATTGGATAAGGCACAGAGTTCATCAACCTTGAAAGCACTGCACTTAGTAGCATTCCACCATGCAAGTAGTTTACCTCTTAGGGGAAGTAGGATGTTACTGAGTATCTGTACATCCCATCTGTCATAATGACAGATTTTATACAGGATTCTGAATCATCTAATCCACAGCGCTAAAGGACTGTTTTATAGTCAGCTCTTAGAAGCAGTTCCTAGAAGATTAGAATTCTCATCTAAGCTCCTCCTACAAGTCATGATGTCTTTTCATTATATCATAAGTCTTTCTAGTTCAGCTTGATTTCTAAAGCTGGTTTGTCATTTATTTCCCTATTTTTGTCAAAAAGACTCTTTTCTGACACTCCTATGGAGCTTTTCTGGAGCTTCACCTGTTTGTGTGCATGTTACTACCTATAATTGAGTTAATGTCTTTCTTTCTGTCTCTGTCTTTTTGCTAATTTTCTGGTGTTCCACCTTCCTTGCTGGCAGGCAAGAAAAAAAAAAAAAGAAGCCGTTTCACCCAGATGCAAAGAAGAGTAGCTGAACATCATACAGTATTTACATTTCTATAATCTACAGTCTTACAACATACGGAAAGATGGATATACCTGTACATTTCACAGTGCAGTAAATTTCAGAGTAGCTGTTTCATAGTTTAGGTAATACTTTTGAGATATTTTCCTGATCATAGAACTGTAGAAAAAAAGGACTGTAAGGGAATTTCAGAGAAGTAAACTATTCTCCAGGCACCTCGGCTCTGAGCTGGAAGACAGGGAAGGGGAGCATGATGAAGCCCCCATAATCCAAGAGGAAATCATTAGCAAGCTGCTGCACTATTTAGATATATACACGTAACCAGGGAGGTCCCAGTTGACTGGAAGTTTGAAAATGTGACACCCATCTACAAGAAGGGCCAGAAGGAGAATCCGAGGAATTACAGGCCTGTCAGCCTGACCTTGGTGCCTGGGAAGGTCAAGGAGCAGGTCATCCTGAGCACCATCACACAGCACTTATGTGATAACCAGGTGTTATTAGAGTTATTGCAATGAGTTTCAGGAAGCTGTTGGGGTCAGTGATCTGTGTCTTTATTTTTTCAAGTCATATAACATAAGTAATTTTCTCAATGGCAAGATTATTATCATTTCTGCCATAAACATGACACTTAGGCTATTCTAACTTAAGTGGGATCCCTGCAAGGTCAGTAATCAGAAGATAGGGTAACAAGAATAGTTCTCCAGTTGTTTTATCTTAAACTTTCAGAATATTGTACACCAGAGATTGGTAGCTTTGAGAGTCATTAAAACTCTTTCCTTCAATAAACTATATTATCTATGAACTATAAAAAAAAGAATTCCTGAAATTCGCTGAGATTTCTAAAAGTACAGATAGAGAGATGGCTCAGATGACCCAGGGTTTAGGTCACCTGGCAAAAATACAGCTAGTTCCCCACTGTTATACTTTGATTTTATTTTGTCTGTGTTTACCCAGAACATCTACGAAACACAGTATTTAAATTAAAAAATAATATTCATAACCTTTTTAAGTGTTAGAGTTAGAGAGAAGCTGTAAGAATAACTAACAATACATATTGATCAGGATATGAGTCTCACAGTCAAGAAATGTTATATTCATGGACCCTATACCAGAAAAAAAAAAAAAAAAAAAAAAAAAAAAAAAAAAAAAAAAAAAGAAAAGAGAGTATACTGTGGGTTTTGGATTCCCCAAATGCTACATAGGATGAGCATTGTTTAGCAACAGAAGTTTATGCTTTGACTAAAAATCAAAGATTTTATATGTCTGTACATAGGAATTACTGTGAATAATTCAGTTATACACTAAGGTAAAGATTAAGGGTATAAACACTTAGAAGTAGTGACATGAAGATTAAGAAGTCCTGAAATCCATTAAATCTTTTTTCCCCTATGAAAAGTGCCAGTATTGTATTGTTCTGATCATATGGTGTTCTCATCACATGGGAACATGATCCGAGTCCAGTAATTCATATCTAGTTATATGTTCCAATCTATAGTCATCTGACAATCTCTGTAATCATATAATATTACTGATAATTATAAAGGCTGCCTATATAGCTATTATTCTCTGTCAGTACTACTGGTGGTTTGTTCCAAACATGGTTTAAAGTCTTTCATTCTTCCTGTGCTAGTAGTATCTTTTAGAATTTTTCATCACTGTGTTTTCACTTCAAGATATTAGACTACCAAATATACAGGTAGAGCAGTAGGAATCATTAGCATACCCATTCTGAACTGGGCATGACAGGCTGAGGTCTACATGATATACTACCTATTTATGTACCTGGTTCTGAGAAAATATGGAGAATATATAGCTGAGCAAATAATTGAGGGTAAATAATTTCACAAGGTTTGCATATTTTTAATTTCTATAAATACCATCTAACTTTTTTATCATAACTTAAACTTCTTCTGAGATAAAAATTGTGGATATAAAAATCTAAAATAATTTTGACATGCCATATTTACTTAACTTTCATGAGATCTGAAATTTTAAACAGCGTCTGATGTTCTTCTCAGTCATAGTTATAGTTAGGTAAATATTGTGAATAACTAGATATGTCTGTAGTTTGCTGCTTAAAATTCTTGGAATAAGTCTTCCTGACAACAGTCTAGAGACAATTAATGGAAAAAAGAGTCAGCATATTCATTTTATTTTGTAATAAAAAATCATGAAAATGTAAACCAACATTCACAGAGAGATTATTTCAGTAATATGTAAAAGTTTTCTAATTATAAACACTTCATAAATTTGTGATTTGGCAGCAGCAAAGTGGATGCTGAGATGCAGCAATCTGAGAATGAGTATGATGGGAAAAGACTTATAAGACAAAAAAAAAGGTGGTGGAACTAATGCTGTGTATTTTCATTTTGTATGCATGTGCTAGCACATGTAAGAGTGGAGAAAGCTGCATGTCATGCAAAGAGAGAAATAGAATCTTTTTTCTTTCCTGGGGTAAAAAAGGTGCTATGATTTACGGTGACTTTATTAATTGTATAAATAGTTTTGATAATGCACATGCTGTAGTAACTAGTACATATTTATTGCAAAAAGTTACCAAAGTGTTATATCTACCTGTGTCTGTAAGTGCATATATCTTTGAATGGTTCATTATTTCTCCAAAGTGAATGAATCACTGACCCTGAAATAAGAATAGATATGTAATGAGTTTGTGCTAATAAAACATTATGCTATCAGGAAACCACAGCTTGAAGGTTTTTGAAGAAAAACAGAGGAGTGTAACAGAGACTTTCTGAAAGTTCAAGTATAGGATGAATGCAGAGACCTGGAAAGTGCAAGGAAGGAATAATACCAGAGGCACCAGGTCTGTTAACGCAGATCACATATGTTCATTTCATGGTCATTAATGAAATGCAACCTTGAGAGCCAAGTGGAGCTTGTTTCAGAGATAAAAGAGAGAACAAAGAACACATATTACACATATATGAAGCTTACAGTACATAATAAATTTGAATACACCAACAAATTGTGAACCAGTGATAAAATAGCAGAGAAGTGTACTGTTAGTGAATGTATAAAAGTACCCTAGGCAGACCCAGAATGATAAGCATCATTATGCAATATTTCTCCCACAAAAGAACTTGAGGTGCTACCACAACCCCAAGCTTATGCCTCTCTGCAAAGACTGGTACTCCTATTTTAGGACCCAAGGGGCAGAAAAAGAGTGGAGGTAATGTCAGAGAAAGATGTAAATACTAGAAAATTTGTGTGTATCTGGTTTAACACCATGATTTTGGGGAATGAACTGTAATAGTTGTATAATCATAGAACAATTTAGTTTGGAAAAGGATGTCTGAAGGTCATCTAGTCGAATTCCTTTAGTCAGACCATGACCAATCAGGTGATATTATTTAGGACATCCAGTTTTAAGTATCTCTAGGGGAGAGGAATTCACACTCTCTGGTCAACCTCTTATACTGTCTTACCAACAAGGTGAAACCTTTTCTACTAACTTATAATCAGAATTGTCATGCTGGAAATTGCACAGGTTGCCCATCACTTTATAACTGTGTAAGCATTATCTACGTCAGCTTCTGGTGGGCTTCTGGCATTCTATACAATTAAGAGGGGAGCTGAGAAAAAAACTTCACCTCATCTGAATCAATGATTAAAGTGCAATCATGCTTCAGAGTCTGAATGCATTGCCTGCAATTTCTGGAAGCACCATTTTATTTGTGCTCCAAGGCAAAGCATATCATCATCAGTGCGTGCCCAGGAGTCTATTTAAACAACACAAATGAGCCCAGTGGTGATGAATAGCTTACCTTTTATCCAGAGCTATAATATTTTGTCATTGCCACCTGACTGAATTTTACATTAAACCTTAATGATGGACAGAGCTGAAAAGGTTTGGATTTCACATGCCACTTCCAACCTGATTCATCAATTTTTTTGATTCAACAGTATTTTGAATTTCTGATCTCCTTGAGAACAGCTTGTGTTTTGGTTTTTTTTTATTCAGAAGGAGCATAAGGCATCCTATTCCAGTTCTTAGACAGATATGTAGACTGCGCTACAATGTTTTGGTCAAAACAAGTCCCAACAAAGGTAAACTGTTTAACCAAATTTTTGAGTTTTCAGAAAAACAGGGAATTTGATTCAATTTCAAATTATTTATTAAATATGTTTCAGAAAAACAATTGAATTTATATTTTTAGGGAAAGCATGCGAACATTTTATATCACTTCTGTAAGGATGGCAATATCTATGTTGCTTTCAGCTCAGAGATTGCTTTCAAGTGACAACAGACTTGCCTTCTGGAAGAATATGGAGCCTCAAGGTCCTGTTTTGTACTCTGAAAATTCTTGCAGTTTCTGACCAAAGAGACTGTAAAAGCTTTTTGACACACAGTGATCACTGGATGTGATTACTAGATTACTAGATGTGATCACTAGATTACGTGATGTGGATCACTAGATTACATGAAAGAGTGCTTTTCAAAATAAACTGAAGGCATACATACACAGTTTACAAAATCTCTTACTGATTTTTCTATCAAGTAAGAACACAAAATTTTCACAGATGCAGAAGTATTTTTCATCTGCATATCTGAAAGCATTCTAACCCCAATTAATTCCATTCCAAAGTTCCATTTCACAGATAAGTGAAAGGCTAGTGATCCCATTATTGGTCTTAAATGGCACAGAACTGAGATTGCTCTTCCAATCCAGAGATAGGGAAAAAATACCTGAGATCATCATGTGTGGTCATGTGAAAAGGATGTATTTGCTTGGACACTAGCAATTTATATTTCAATAATAACTCTATAATGGGAAAAATCATAAGATTTTCACTTTTTCCAAGAACTTACTTCTCCCAGGCACAAAGCACTCCTCTCCTGAATGTTCTAAAACTTTCTTACTTTCCTGATTCCTATTTCCTGAACAGGAGAAACAATGAAAGGCATACTATAAAAAACCTCAGCCTCCTTTTCAATGTAACTTATATTGTAAAAGCTAATTCTAATTCAAGCTCATCTGAAGTGAACTGCTTTTCTGAATATAGCACCCTCCAAAAAAGAAATTTTCTTCAAAATGAATTGAAACATGAGTGAGTGAATGAATAAATAAATATTCTTCTTTAGTAGCAATAAAGCCAAATGTAGGTAAACCAGGTACTGAGAGACAGGGAGACTTTTTATTTCCCTTGCTTTAATACTTTGAGTGTAACTTCACTGTAAACCAGTAGCCAGCCATAAACACAAATAGAAAGTTAAATCAATATGAATGAACAACTTTTCCAACTGTAACCATTGTGATCTTAAAAGCAGCATTAAGGGGCAAAAGGAACCAATTGCATTCACCATACAATTTGATGAGTATGACAGAAATCAAGAGTCTCCTTGGCCACATCAGCAGGTAAATCCTCTGTATTTGTGTCAAACCCAGCAAAAACATTGATAATTTACAAGGGATCTGGGCAGGATCTTCTGCTTTTCATCAGTGCAGAGCATTTCTATTGTTTTAGGTGCCATGTGTGGCAGAATTTCCCATTGTTTCTTTACACGGGAAAATTGAATTTTTTACATAGGAGAATTTGTGATGAGAACTTGTCTGATCTCAGACACCCCAGATTTATTTCTCAGGTGATCTTTCCAACAGTAGATTTTTTAAGTTGTGTATTGCCTTCTTGCTCCACTTCCTCAAGCCAATGGCAATGCAACTGGCCTGGCCTCCTGATGAGAGAGCAATTTTTTTTAACTTCTAGTGCCTAGACTGTCACAGCCACCTAGCAGATAAGCTGCAGATAATATGACAGTAATTACAAGTCACTGACTAGGTTGCATTCTTCCTCTTTCCAACTTAATTATTCCATTAAAAATTTCAATATAGTGTAAGTTAATTGTATTTTTATGGAGGAAGGAAGAGGTCTTTTCTCATGGAAAAGTGCAAAGGACCTGTTCTCCTGGGTTTTATGGTACTGTAAAATACAGCTGAAAGATATGTTTTGAGGAAATTCCATATACATGTGCTTGTTTTGATTAACAAAGACTTCAATAACCCTTAGTTTCAGAAACAAAACTGGTCTGAATGATCAGCCCTTCACACCACTGTTTTAACACATTTACATCTGTAGAGGAGTTAGCTTTTTTTTTTTTACTGTCTGTATGTCGAATTAGGAGATGGGTGTTCAAGATATTACTCTTTGGCTGATTTTTGATAATTTTACTGACCTACCTGTAAAAGGTTAATGGTCCTGATGGTCCTTAGTTCAAGAAAAGTTTCCAAGATTGCTGCTGCATTGCCTGGGTTATTTAGATTGTTAAGAGCTCTGAAGGATTTCAACTGTTAAGAAGATCTATTTCAAATCTGTAAACTAATGAAAGCTACTTTTTGACACTCAGGAGGTATTCTCATGGAGGTAAAAATCACTGTAGTTTTAGGGATCTAACTTGAGTATGCTGTAGAGGAACAAACTTAGAAAATAAAATCTTGCTATACTAATGCAGACAAAGGTACACAGGTGGAGACCTATATAGTCAGTGTTCTTGATGGGTATTATATTTTATGAGGGTTTTCTGCATCGTTGAAAACAGATTTGAGCAGGTTAGAAACAGCTAAATGAACAAATTCTCTGAAAAATATAAAGTTCATGGATGTATTAGGATAAGCAATCTAGAACTTATTTTATTAATATTGCTAAACCCTCACACAAAAAGAAATAAGAAATGCTTTTGATAAATATTTGTTTGGAAATAGCTACTGTTGGCCTTCTAAGTTTTCATCATTGTTGCTCAACACTTGTTTCACTGGTGAGCAATTTATTAGCAATTTTTTTTTCCGAAAAGTGTCAATTTTTGTATCTTTGTCTGACATCGATAATCAGGGCTGTTAAGGTGGATGGAGGAGAGGAGTAGCTGGGGCAGAATTGCACAGATGTTGTTCAGAGAGTCTCACGTGCACAGTTGTAATGGCAAACATTATTTTCAGGGGACAAAAAGGAAAGCTGTTTGGAAAAAGTCTATAAATCATTGAAAACTACAGAAAGTAATTTAAATATCAAAGGTCCTAAACTGTCACAGTCCATGTAAAGTAAAATATTAAATATAAATGTGAATGATCAACCTGTTCATTTAAAGCCTTTATTGTGTCCAAGTTCTTACCACCTGAAAGCAAATAGTTCTGTAATTTAGGATTAATGATGATGTGATGCTGTAAATGTGTTAATACTATGTAACTGAAACAGCAAAAGTTTTTTAAGAGCACAGACTCAAAATACTACTCTGTCACAAACTGAACTTTTCATATGTTTTGAAATGCTAGTTAAGTAAAGAGCAAACAATGTGCTATGTTAGTAGAGCATTTTGAAAGTTAATTCAATGCTGCTGGATTTAGAAACTGTTTTTAGGTTTGAAGGTACCAAATAGATTGCACATCTGGACCATATTATTTTACAATGCATTTTGGTCCTTCTTCTCATCGTATCAGTATGTGTGTGTATGTATTAAGGTTTTTATTTTTATAGCAGAAATATAAAGTATTCACAGCATGGTATCTACCTGAAAAAGACAGCAAATATTACTTTATGGTATAATAAAACTATCTGTGTTCCTTACTTTGAATTTTAGCTATAAGAATGAAAAGAACAGGAAGCTTCCTTACCAGTAATTTCATGTGTTAAAAAGAACAGACTTTTCTGCTCCAAACAGAATTATGGTAACTTTAATGCAGTGACAAAGAAATTCAAAGGAAACAAAGCACATAAATCCCCAGTGAGATAAACTTTTACATGTAAATTTACTTTCATTTTATCATGCTTTATACCCAAAAGGTTATCAGTTATTAGTTGACATCAGTGCATCTGCAAGAAGCACTTGAAAATGTTGACTTATTTGAGAGAAAATTAAAACATTAGCTTGCTTTCTGAACCTCTGAACTCATAATAAATTATAAGAATGGCCTGAGCTATTTATTTGGTAAGCTGATCTTTTAAAAGCACATTTTTAACATTTCATTTCACAAGATTTCTTATCTGTTGTAGGTGAATCTCAAAAGGTTGTTTCCACAAAACCTTTTCCAGCCTATATAACCTTTTACCAAATAATGGTAAGATGGAATCCTCAGAAAGTGTGCATGTTTTCTAAAGCTAGAAGTCTCTATTGCTTAACTGGTAAGGAAGGAATAAGGACAGTGAGTGCCTTGGTGAAGTGCTTTTTAGGTCATTGAATTCCAAGAATATAAGAACATAAGAATATAAGAACACAGTCTCTTATAATTTAATTTCAGATCCTGTCCAGAATAAAGAATTCATGGCAGGTGAAAATTGAAAAGAGTGGCTGAAAGGAAGAAAGTTAGAACAGAATCCTTTAAAATGCAAAAAAGTTCAGATCTTTTTCACTATGACTTTCGTTGTAATTACAAATAATTTTTATCCTATTTAAACCAATTTGCCCATGTTCAGTTACTCCTGTTGCTCTTATTGCAAATGTTTTTTTCCTCTTGCTTTTGCTCTGACAGTACACATTATACTTAATGACTCATATCTTTTGTTTTTGCTTTTTAATTTATTCACTTCATAGCATACTTCAGTGCTATCCTGGAAAAGAAGTGCCATCAAAATTCATAAACTATGGTAATTTTAAAATACAATCATTTAAAGCTGCAATAGGAATGCAATAGCTAAGAAGTGGAAATGATGCATTTTCTATTTTTGGTCTTCTAAACAAATTCTATTTAGATTTAAGACACATGACCATTACAAGAAGGTTTAAGTTTTATTTTTTTTTTCCCTTCTTTGAAAAATTTGACTAAACCCCCAGCGACATGAGCATTCAAGAGTATACCTCATATTTTTAATTGCCACCATAATTCAGATATTTTTTATTTAGAATCCATTTAAAAAAAATAAAAATCTATTCATGAACCTCATGAGAGCAATTCTTTAATGTTTTTAATGGATTATATTTATTTCACCATTGTAACTCTGAACATGAGACTACTAAGGGTTACATCCATTCTTCTGCCTACCTAAGGCAGTATACTTGGGGAAGTCTGAAATAAAGCATGAGTAAAAAAACCAGTTGCTTCAAGTGAGCTGCTGAGACTAGAGATCTCATAGAAGAAAGTCCTATTTGCATATCTCAATGAAACTTTGAGGGTTTTTTTTTGGTTTTTTTGTTTGTTTGTTTGTTTAATCTTTCTTAGATTGCAGAGAAACTTTCTTCCACATCTGAAAACATTAACATTGCAGAAGATGTGTGATCTAGACAGGTATTACAGATACTGTGTTCTTCATAGGCACGTTCATAGTCCTTAACATAAGTGTATAGGTCTCATCATCAAATCAATACATGAGGAGAATTCTAAAGTCGGGTGTTAAAATTATTTTAAGTATTTTTCATAAATCTGAATAGTGACTAATATCATACTCATTTCACTGTATGATGATAATGGCAGCCTATGGAAGTAATACTTCACTCCCTACTCAGATTAAAATTTATTTTAGAAATAAGTACTTTCATTAAAGCAATACTTTTGATATTTGCACATCTGAGCAGGCCTTGAAGCCTTCTATCTGAATGCTATTGAAAGACACAGTTTTTCATCCAGATTTAAATCTCTAGGCAGAATACCACCCACTGGCTTAGACTTCATTTTCACACTTCACTCCCACACTCCCACATGCTGACATACGTACAGACAAACAGAAAGGTTGACTAAGGTCCTTATGTTTGGAAACACTGAGAAATGTATACTCTCTGATAGTTTAAGGAGAACAGTTTTTTCTGAATGCTTATGGCAGAAATAATCTTCAATGTCATAGCATCTTAGCAGGCAGGCAATGCCCACTGGAGCCTGACTTTTGTATTTGCAGCTCAGAGATGCACAGACAAAATACTGCAAGAGCATAGGAAAGAGGCCAAACCTTGAGATTCACATTTGAATATTTTCTAAGGTTTGAAGATATTTGGCTTATGTAGCTTTTGTTTTTCAGTTCTTCTGAGAAAGATTCTGTTTTGTTTGGTTTAGAAATAAAAAAGGCTTATTTGAAGTAGCTGAAACTGAAAACTCCACTGAGCATGAATGCTCGGCTTTGAGGTTTAAGCAGTTCCGTTCCCAGTAGAACCCCTTAAATTAAAAAATATCATTCTCAAAATCTTTATAATGGTTAAAAGTAATTTTTTAAATTTTTTGGCAGTTCATATTATAAATATAATTCCAAAGAATAGCAGGCTTTTCTTGGAGGTGGGAGTGAATTCACAGGTACTCTTTAAGTATTAAAAAACTGAAACATTCTGAAAACAATGGGCTTGATCTTGCAGCTTTGACAGTGTCAAAGGAGTGCATAAGAATATGACATCAAAACTGAGGTTCCCTTAAAAAAAGAAATGTAAGCTTATCGATTTACAGGAACCTTTAAATGTAGTTTGTGTAAATTACTTCTTTTATATGAAGTGCAGCACTTTTGCATAGTGATAAGTATCCTGTGAAACCATAGGGTCTTTAAATAAAACTTGGTTGTTAAAAACACACACGAGATATTGTGAAGGTAACAGGCTCATTTTGTCAGGACCTTGGGAACTGAATGGAAAAAATAGTCTTCGGATCTTTTAGTTCTTTGGATTTAGTGAGAGAAATTTAGAAATGTTGAACAAAACTTGAATATGGTCCTACAAGCCCTCAGTATGCTGTTCAGTAGCTCATGTGAAACAGTTAACCAGAAAATTCTGCTACCCTTCTCTTTAACAGACTGCTCATTTAATGTTCATTATTTAAAACCAAACAGGTATAAAGGAAAGATATAAATTATCATTTAGATGACAAATTATAAAATAAACTTAATAGAGACTTAATAAATTCAAGTACCAATTGGAGATTAAATACATTCAACAGACATTATTATCTAATACACACCATACTCCATTAAAAACATAAAATGAAGAAATGAAGTCTAATCTCGCAGTCACTCTATAAATACAAATGTGTTCTTCCCATTTATAGCTTGATGGCAGCAGGATACACCATGCAACAGTATGTATGAGAGTCTTATACTCACCCTGATGTCCCCCTACACCACCTCAGTCGGATGGGGAGGACAACTGGAAAAAGATAAAACCCAAGGATTCAGATAAGAGCAGTTTAATAATTACAATAAATTCTGGAACTTCTTGTGCTTGCAGGCAGAGCATGGGAAACTGAGAATTCCTTAACAGGGTAAACATTGCACAGCAATAACTAAACCATCACTGACTGTATTATCCTCACACTGAATCTGAAACACAGTTCTGTTCCAGCTACTAAGAAGACAGTGACAATTGGAGGCTGTGTTGGGCACAGTGATCAGGAAATTATAGAGTTTTTGGTTCTTGGAGAAATAAGGAGGGGTGCCAGCAGAGCTGCCACCTTGGATTTCCAGGGAGGGAGTTCAATAGTTATTTTCAGCATTTATTTTCATAATTCCAGACCCCGTTCCTAGTGTAAACTGCTAATCTGCTAAAAATCATCTGAAATAAATGTAGTTGAACTGACCAACATTGAAAAATAGACTCATAAAAAAATACAATAATTTTAAAATTTTTAAAATATGTTCTCCTAGAAATCCTGATTTCTCTCTCTCTTTTTTTTTTTTTTTTTTTACAATGTCCAATGTAGGCACTGTCTAAATAATCAATTATTTACAAATGGGTTCTCCTGTCTTTTCTGGTCTATATTTCTCTAGTGTCTCTTAGTCTAAGTAGTGTATAAGTATCCTAAGTATTGTTAAATAATAAATCAGTAAGCGGTATTCAGCTCATCATACTTCGGGTCACACAGTGTAACATTTCTCAGAATTCTCATTAACTCTTGCATATCAGTAAACTGGAAATATGCTTTGTCATTGAACTAAATGAAATAAATGCAAGCAGAATTCCGTTATAGGTCCCAGTTCTCAGAACAGGATAACCTTGTCCTGAGAGGGACTACTACCATTTCTTTGGAAATGTCACATTTTTCTTCACATGCTGATTGTATGTTACAAAGTGTTTGTGTTTTATTATGTTAAACATACATTGAAACATTATTTTTTGTTCTTAATCATATCTGATGACAGAAAAGGAGAAGCAGAGGGGAATAACTTGTGTTGGACATTTCTTGGCAATAGCTGACAGCAGTCATGATCTGGTAATTGATACTGAGCCATGTGAACCAATGCTGAACCACTGTGACCTATTTCAGTGATTCAAGTAGAATTTCTATTCAGGACAGACAAGCAAGAAAGAACTAGGAAAAGAAGGAAAAAAGGACCATTCTTCAACACAGGAGTAACAGTTTAGGAAAAACATATTACCTGCCTATTTCCTATGCTTGGCACTAATTCAGGCTAAATACTTCTTTGGTTCGCCCCTTTTGTGTCATGAAAAGGCATTCATTACCCTAAATACAGTTTCAGGCGTTGTGTCAGCTTGTAATAGTGCAGTTTATCACCACAGCAAGAGTGAAAAAGCACAAAAAATTAGGCTAATCAATACCACTGCAGTGTGTTTGACATTACAGTCAGGAAAGGTTTAGCATGTCATTCCTAACTACAGGCCGTAAACAGCCTGAGGTCTGTGTATGCTCTTGATGTGAATGCTGGTTCTTCATGCAGATCGAGGGCAGAACATAGCTGTAAGCTTCTGCTAATCATGCACTCCCCGCAGACATTTAGCACCTTGGATTGTAAAAAATGTGACACCACCACTTCCAATATTCCCCCTCCTGAAAAATCTTATAATGTTTCTAGTTAGCAGACCTAGGCAAAATCCCTAACCAAATATTCTGTTTAAAACCTATGATTGTAAGCAATTTATTTTTTTAAAAACATTTAAAACTATTCATTCAGTGTTTGGGGGGCAGGTATTTGTTGTTGAGGACTGCTGTTTGGGTTTTTATGAGCATTTTAATACCTTTACACATGGATCAAGGTAAGAAATGACAAACTGACAATGGAAAAAGTACTTTTGAGACACTTCTCTAGTAAGGGATAGGACGTAGCATGGTATACTTACAATCAAAGGGAACTTTAAGGAAAAAAACCCTACTTTTTGTACTGCAAAATCATGGGACTTCCAAAAATGCAGATTCACATCTATGATCAAAGAAAAAACTGTGAATCACCTTACGGCAATAACATACTTTCTTATAGTGAAGGGGTACTTGACCAAATGCTGGTCGTGGGTGTGATGCTGCTTTGTCATGACAATGACAAGCTTATGACAACTTTTTGTGAAACTGAAAGTTTACTCCTGTCTTTCTACTCAAAACTTCCTGTAGTTTTGCATTTTATAATCCCCTGTAAAGTAGGTAGTTTCCTTCTTTAATTTATTTGTTAAAAGCCTTGAATTTGTTTGGTTTGTTCAGAGCAAGAACTGAGCACCATGGGTTTTAGCATTTTACAAAACATTGTTATAGTTTGAAACTTATTTTTATATCAGTTACTTTAAATTACATGTTGTTGAAGATATGTCATCATTTCTGTAAACCTGAGTAAACTATTCATTTTTTAAGAGATACTGTGTAGAGTTTCTACAATTAATAGTTTAAGATAAAGTTCAAAGATTCAAGGATGAATATTGTTCAAATTTACAGAAACCTGCAGTCCAGAGACATGACTTCATTGAAATCACTGTGGCTCTAGAGACTTGCTTCAACTCAGAAATTATCCTGGAATGTTTATCTAAAGATAATTTAAAAATCTTTCATCTTCAGATTGAGTAAACTGGTTCATAAATATAGGCTTTCCTATGAGACTTTTGGTATGAGTATGATTTCACTTGAATGAAGACGAAAGGGCTACTCAGCATAAATTAAAGATAAAACAGGAAGAGGAAAAAAGGACAATTAGAAAGATACATTGACAAATGATAAGACTTTAGTACAATTGAGATATGTTCACTAAATTAACCCTGAGCTTTTTCATACTGAGTGGAGTTCTGATTTGCTACTAAAATTTCAGAACCTAAGGTTTATTTCTGAATTACTTTTCTACTCACAATTTTTAATATGTCAAAAAGTCCCTGTCCACTTTTAAGTGAATGTATTTTAAAGTCAGAAGGGGCTCATTATGATAATTTAGTTTTCATTTTTGTACAAGGCATACCATGTCTTTTGAAGCAAAATAATACTATTTCCTCCACAACGATTTGTATTTTTATGTATGTTATTTTTTTGCATAGTGTTTCTACAAAGTGATATATGTGGATTTCACTGGGCACAGTGTCTCACCCTATGATTTGAGTTGGCTGTAGGGCAATTATAGACACACAATCCTGCTATTGTTTTATCTCCACTTATTATTCAGAGAATGGCTAGCATTTTGTGGGATAGGCCTTCAAAAGTTTTTCAGTGCTTATATTTTATATGCCAGACTTTTTGCTTCTTGTGCCTGTAAACCTTTATTCAGAAGCACATGTAAGTATTTATAGATTAATTTGATAAATATGTTTTAAAGAATTATATATTTTAATTGGTATTTTGAATGATTGAGTTGTGGTTTTGTCATTGATTACTAATATAATAATTTGTAATCATGGTAGAATACATTTTTCTAAAAAACAGAGGGCAAAACTGAGACATCCAGTTCTGGAATGTACCCTCCTTATAGCCAATTCCTTTTATTGCATTGCTATATTAGGGAGTCATTTGATAGAGGAGGAAGGATAGACCTGCTATTCAGTTAATTACATATATATTAAGATAATTCTCCTAAAGGAATCGGTGTTATTCACGCTTGCAGGCCAAAATATAATATGTTCATTACAAATGCAAACTCAAGAAGGAGTCCAGCTGTGATTCTGGATGAAATTATGTAGAGGAATTTTCCACTTGTAAGCCAAATGTCAAATTCAGTGAGAATCCAAGGGGACAGTAACATGATGAGGGTGGCAATAAAGGTGCTTTGAACCTCAGAGTGATTCACCTAGTCTTGGGGACCTTTCAAGTATTGGCAACAGTGCAGTGGATGCTTGTAGGCAGACAAATGTCTTTGAGTACTTTATTCTGGCAGCTAATAATAAATCCACTGTGTATTTTATCAGCCCTGATATTCTCTGGATAATGGCCAAAGAGAAAAGCATTTATCTACCATGTGCATCTACTTAAAAGCTGGAAAAAGATCTTCATTTTTATTAAACAAGTCATTCACTCATGGCCTTCCTTTTTTACATAGCAAGTGCAAATGATTTTCTGGAGCATTTCTGTGCAATTATGCTCTTTCCTGAAAAGTTCACATTAGAAAGGAGATACTTTATTAATATAAAATGAAACCTTGTTAACCACTTAAAAGCCAAAACAGAATGAAATTTTGTAACTGAGCCTCTCCTTTATACCTAGCATATGCATCACTTTTTTGTGCATTCCACAGCATCTGAATCAAGTTCATTTAGATGAATTTTATACTGCCATATAATGTGATGAAAGAAATAAGAGGAATGATAATAATCATGACTGGCTAGGTATGAAGATTGAAAAAATGAAACAGGGTCCATTTGCTAAATTCTAGGAGCCTTTTTATAATAGTAATAATTTTTTACTGAGTTTTCAACTAATTTATCATCTCAGGAAACCATGTTAAAATTCAGAAATGCCAAGTACTGCTATGCTATCAGAAATTATTTGGTTGGGAAAAATTGTTCTATGAAACTGAAAACTATTGGAACCCAGTATTGGGTCTGTGAGGGGTTGTTACCAGACTTGTGTGATGGCTTGGGATGTTGTGCTGTGTGTATATTGATCATTTGGAAAAGTAGCATTTTTTACTTGTACAGATTCATATGAAATTCTTTTTGACATATACTCACACCAAATGACAACCCCATAAATGATGCAGAACAATTTTCTGTATTTTATTAACACAGTACGTGAACAGATTATTGGAGTGTTTATCAATACTGTTTAATAGCAGATTCTTTGACTAATTGGCAGGAAGGCATGACTTCATACAAGCTTTTCATTGTAAGTACTGGGTTTATTAAATATATGTTTTGAGCTATTTTTATTAGGCAGATTATACTTCTATGGTTAGAAATTGGAAGAACAATATTTGGAAAAACAGGCTAAAAGAATAAGCGGATTTTCTTACCCCCCAGCAAAATATCCTGGATTTTTAAAATAGATGGATGCAAACAACTCTGCTCTCCTCTGCTTGAGTTATAAAGTAACAATTCTTATCCGTGTGTAGATGATTATTTTTATCTTAAGTTATTCCTTCTTTCTACTCTAAGCATTTAGTAATATTTTAGTTTGAGAAAACTGATTTGAAGCCCAGTATTGCTGTAACATTGGGAACCTCTGCTTTGCCAACTGACTGCTTTATAATCACCTAAAAGATGCAAATTTTCGATTTTCTGGGTTGATTGTGTGCTTGGAGTATTTACCAGGAACCAGTGTGGAGTTCTGCTGCAATACTACAGAGAGCATCCTACATGCATTGCGGGCAGAAGGTTCCATCCTTTGGAGAAAAGCACATTTTCGTTCAGATATTTTAACAATTTGGTCTCTGCATGCAGAAGTTTCTGTTAATAATGGCCAAACAATTTGAGACACAAAGAATGTATTTCACATCACCTATTAAGGACAGATCCTTGTCTCCTCTAGGATCAACAACTGCAGCAAGCCTCATTGCTAGTAAGCAAGCACAAATGGTGCTAGAATCATACTGGTCCACAACATATTATGCTATTCTTTCTCTCTTTGCATCATGCCAGTTGCTAACATAGATTTGACCAATGACAACAACTGTTAAACTGATGTTCAAATGCATTTTACCATACGAAGTCTAGTTGATACAAAGGCTGCTATAGATGAGGAACTTTACTTGGTAGTAGAAAATTATCATAGGTTTTGAGTGGAGAAAAGGTCTGATGTTAAGGAAGCACTTTCAGAGAAAGTGCAGTGTCCTGGACAATATTTAGTACACCCTAAATTTAAAACCCTAAAATAACTTAAATCCTTGTTGTTACATTTCTACTGTGTCTCATGATGTCTGTTCTGTCTGTAGCACCATATGCACCATGTGACCAGAGGGCTGGAGCACCTCTCCTGTGAGTAAAGACTGAGAGAGTTGGGTTTGTTCAGCCTGGAGAAGACAAGGCTCTGGGGAGACCTTCTTGTGACCTTTCATTTCTTAAAGGGGGCTTATAAGAAAGATTGGGACAGACTTTTGAGCAGAGCCTGTTGTCATAGGACAAGGGCTAATGGTTTTGAACTAAAAGAGGGTAGATTCATACTTGATAAAAGGAAAAAATTCTTTATTACAAGGATGATGAATCACTGGAACAGGTTACCCAGGGAAGCTGTGGCTGCCCCATCCTTTGAAGTGTTCAAGATCAGGCTCTGACCAAACTCATCTAGTGGAAGATGTCCCTGCTCATTTCAGGATGGTTAGACTAGACATCCCTTCCAACCCAAACCATTGTATAATTCTGTGAAACTGAAATTTGTGAAGTCAGCTATTCTAGTGAAATATTCTGACTGCTAAAGGGACTTGGCAAAAGTCACGGTTTGAAAAAGGCTATCCTTTATTCATAATTTTTTTTAACCATTTCTCATACTCTTTTTCTTCCTCATGGTTTCAGTACCCACTGTGATTTTCCACCTGACCAATACAGTCTTGAATAACATCTTCTACAAAGGATTACTCTTTTATATTCAACCTGGTGTTCAGGCACTCTGAAGGTATGCTTCAGCAGCTTTAGCACTGCTTTAAGCATGAGACCTACTTAGTACTGCTGTATGTCTATCTGGCTTCAATCACACATGAAGTGAGCATACATCTGCTTGCAAAAGATTATGATACCTTATAAAAAAGGTATCATATAAAAGATGATACCTTATAATATTAATGGTAAACTAAGTCATTAAAGAAGAAAATACAAGAATTATTCAAATTCTTAAAATATGTTTTTTTGAAAATCTTGAAAATAATGTTGTTTCCAATGTCCAGGGATCTCCTGGTAGATGAGAATCTTCAAATTATATAGCATTTTGCATTTGCCATTTTCAGGGAACGTGAACTGTCAATTGATCTTGATCTTAAGCTTGTACAGACTTTGCCATAGTACTTCTCATGAGAGAGTAATTCATTAGCTTTAATAAAGGCATACTGACTGCGAGTCATTTGTTCTTCACTGACTCCATTACAGATATATCTTAATTAAACCTATCTTTTCATAGTTAATCAAGAGAAGATGAATTCCACTTCTGCCGAGTTTCTCAAAACCTGTATCAAAAATTTTCCTGCTGTAGCTTGGACTATCTGTATTCCTCTGATAAGGGCTTAAAATGATGCTTGATAAATGCTGCAGAATGGTGTTGTAAAATTCCCATGAGTTTCTACTTTATAAAACTTAGCAGGGACTGGTAGGATCATTATCCATACTGAAATATCAGAGACAGTATTATTTCCGTGGACAGAAACACTGAAGATAAAATAAAACCATTTCCAAAGCATTATGGGTAGAATATATCTTCACCATTTTGCATTGGTGTCAGAAACAGTTCCCAGTTTCACCTATATGCTATATGCTATTGATGGTGTAGATCATTGTTCTACCTTCTGTTAAGTAATAAGATACATGATACATGCATTTGTGAGTATAAATTTTGTGTGTGTGCAGTAATATATCTATGTATTTCCAGAGAGGAACATGTTGTCTTTCACAGAACATCTGTGATCAACTGAAGAGCTTTTAGTACAGTATAACAAAATTTTAAAGTACTGAAATCATATATATGGATATAGTTATACAGTACTTAAACACTTTCATTTGATCACAGCTGTTCCATTTGGTGTGCACTTTAATCTGCAAAACCTCAGGTTTGTGAAAACCTTGACTGGTGAAAATCTGAAAAGCGTATTGCAAGGTTTTATCTTCCCATTGCTTAAGAAATGCTATGAAATGTGATGTGAGACATCAAATGTTCCATTAAGTTGTATAAATAAGTGAAAGCATTTATCCTTCTGATCCCCATGCATGTAAATGCTGTCACGATAAAATGACTGTTAAGAAAATGGAACATAATTAGACTTGACTTATTCTAAATACCCTCAGTATAACTCAAACTAAGGAATCTTAATATTTAAGAAGAGGCAATTAAGATAGCAGTCTTTTTGCTTAACATTTCTCCTCAGTGTTTCTTTGTCAAACAGTTTGTTTATATTCAGTATAGCTTCTGTATATAATATGACAGGAAAATGTTGGCATTCACTGGAGCACTGGTAGTTCAATATGACTGCTACTACAAAAGAAAGGTCTGCAATAAATCTGCTACTCCTCTGAAAAGAAATCTTTAAATCAACAAAGAACTGAAATTAATTCATTTTGGCCGAATATGAATAGCTAAGACAGTTAATTAGTTTTGGATTTCACTTATTGAGCCATTGCAAACAAAAGGGTAAATACATTCATCAATACAAAAATGAAACTAAATAAAACTTTTTTTTTTCTAACTTAAATTGGAATTTCCAATTGCATTAACTTTTTTATTTAGATTGTAGTCTACTGAGGGAAGAAACTTAATATAGTGTCTAGCATCTGCAAGTGTCTACTATGGAGGCTCTTCTCTGATACTCAGTAAAACTGGAAATCTTTTAAGTACATATTTATTTCTCTTTATGCCAGTTAGGATGAAATTGTCAAAGTACTGTAAGTAATTTTTATTATTTTCTTGATTTGACAGATTACTTGCCTGGCCATTAAATTTTGAACCAAAGAGGATAAACCTGACAAAGCAGCCTGCATATATATATACAAGTCACTTTATCTCAAAGTCTGAAGGGAAAAAAATCAAACTAATTTTACCTGATCTACTGTGATTTTCAATTAATATCTGTAAGTCATTATGAAGTTATAGGCTGCAATTAGTAGTATTTTAGATACTCTTTTTAATGGTAGATCTTTTAACTCAATCCCTTCCAACTCAGGATATTGTATGATTCTATGATTCCATTAACTGAAATTATGCCTATAAATTTTAAGTCAAATGGTGGTGCAATGATGATTCTTATTTTGCATTTTTTTTAAACATCTGTAAATCAATTCAAACACAGACTGTGTTCTCTGGACTAGTCCAGATACTTCATCTTGTATTTTTTAGTTACAGTGTGCTATTTAATTATGGAGTGGAACAGGATTTCATTCCAGTGAGCATTTTGTGCATTTTTTTCATTTCCTGGTTCTGCCATATCTCAATTTCCTTATTTCAAGTTTGTTTTTTTTTTTTTAATTTCTTTCAAAACTTGTGAGCCAAAAGTCATCTCAGTTCTAATACATTAGATCTCCTTTGGAGATGTAAGCATAATACACGAAGCAATGGGATTAGTCAGAGTAACCCATCAGAACAGACAGATTTTGAGGCTTAGCTATAAGTTGCACAACAGTCATGGCAGATATGTTTTCTGAATGTTTCTAAGCAAGATAAAACTAAAATCTGAGAGATCCAGTGTGTATTTTTGTCCTTTGGCATGGAAAACATAATGATGAAATATGTTTTCTGCTAGCTGGGATAGCTAAATTCCTGTGTTGCTGACAGGATCCTTTAATCTTTCTATCCTACAGTACCATCAGCTTTGTTTTTGTCGGACTAAGTATAGGACTGATTAAGAGTGGGGAAGTTAGAGATATACTCACTCTCAAGGTTTTCAGCTGAGTGAAAATAAACAGATCCACATAAGAAGAAATGTAAAATTAAAGTTTTGATGCCTCTGATCACTTCCCTGAAAAATTAGGAAAAAAACCCCTTGGCTTCAGCATGGCCCATTTGACAAAATACACTTACAAAGGATAAGGGTAATGTATTTATGCAGACACTAACAAGATGAGACAAGACAGTGGGATTGAAACTACTCTGTTTAAGGAGGGGGCGCTCATACAGAGCTCAAGAATTTTAATTAGAAATAATAAAATGTCAGAATTGTATGTTGATAAAATCATGACCAGAACAAGGTCTGTGGCTCCTTGGGATTGCTGCTAGGGTAACTGTCCTTCATTTTACTTAAGAATCCAGCTTTAAAATGCCTGCTACAGTTGATAGGATAGATACAGTTCCCTTTCTCTGTTAAGTGATTTATGATTCCTACACCACATGTAAGAATCATGAAGATCCACTCCAGCTCTCTTTTTAAACTTCTTTCTAGTCCACATAGAGAAACTGAGTTGGAAGCATTTGTCATCTGCCAGTAGATCTGTCCCTCACAATGAAAAGGGATTGATTATCACAAAGAATGATTGATTGGCTAAAATCAGACCATCTTTCATATTCATGAAAGCCAACATGAATTTTGAAAGATCCCTTCAGATGTAATTTTTTTTCTCAAATAATGTTTTTGAATTTTAGAGTTAATACTCTTTGATAGTATTCTTCTATCCATTACATTTAATTAATTATTTGAGAGATTTGATCAATTAACTAAGATTTATAAGGGGGGGGGTTGTCTGATATCAAATGAGTTAATTTTGCTTTGAATGCACAATTGCTTAGTCACAAAAATATTTTAGATCTTATAAACAAGTTCTGCTCATATATACTAATGAAAACATGTTTCTATGAATATTTATTAACAAAAGTTTAAGAGTTGTTCAAACACCTGACAAACTGTTTCTAAATTTCCCTTATTTTAAATATTTTTGCTTGGCATTGGATATTTCTTTAAAAAATATTTGACTTCTCAGAATATTAGAATATCCTTCTTATTTTATTCTTTTCTTCTCTGTTGTATGCTTTGTATCTTCCTATATTTGGCTGCACATCTCATTATATTCCCTGCAGCAACCAATCATCTCAAAATTCTTAGTATTTTTAAATACATGAAGAGGTTTAAGACACTGAAATTCTGGAAGTTCTAAATGTAATTTAGCTAATATTTTCCTCACTTTGAATCATGTACGCAATCTAAAAATAAATATTGGATGTGAAAAGCTGAAAGCCAAAGGATGATATTTGAATAAACCTAAAAAGGGCTAAATGAATCTCTTACTGAGATTTTGGGAGTGAGATGAGCTCCAAAGTAGCATCCTGCCAATTTCATAGAGAAAAAAACCAAACCAAAACAAGATAAACAATTACAGTAGTTTTCAAATTAAAGTTAGTTTATTATACATAGGAAATATATGGTATTTCAATCACTGGAACATATGAATGGCATATAAATGAGTGCTCAGTGAGTGTAGCAAATACAGAGAGCACTATGCATTCATTCTCAAGTTATGCTGAGAAACATTTTTACAAGACAAATTAGTTTTAAAAAGTCACAGGGTTTAATCCATGAAAAGTACAAACCTTTTTTTTTGTTTTTTTCTTTTCCTTCTGAGCCATTATTGCTCAAATTAATAGAAAACATGACCAGAACTTGAGAATTCTGTGTCTTGCTTGTCTCACCTGCCCCCTTCTGCATTTTCTGGCCTGTATCCTCCTGAAGCTCTTAGCCTGAAATGCATGCCAGACAAGAATCATGGTGTGCCAATAAGGGCACCTCCGGAGTATTCGGAAGGACTGATAGGTCTGAGAAGAATGTTTCAAGAAACAGACAAACAAAAGAGCTCAAAGATGAGATACAGAAGAACTCAAAGACAAGAGACATTGCAGTAGTGGAGTAATAGGATGAAGCACCATAAAGCAGCCTCTCATTTTATGACCTCTTCAACAGTGGACGATCTGGAAGAATGCATTGTTTTTATAAAATCAGTACACATATTCATGATGTTTGTAGTTGCATTCCTGATATATTAACTTTGGCCACAGTTGTCTTTTGTGTCATGCTAGGCTGAAATGAAGCTGAAGATGTTTTGGGTTTTTTTAGGTTTGGGTTCTTTATCTTAAACTTTCTAGGTGTTTGACAGGTGGTTCTTGGACTCATTTTAGTAAATATAACACAAAAGCTATGCAAACAAATCTAGACAGAAATATTCACTCTATAGGCTGTGCTCTAAGGAATGTAAAATATGGGTTCAAGTGCCAAGTCTACAGCTGAAACTACGTAATTCCTGAAATCTAAGAAGTAAAGTATTTTAAAGCTCTGTGTAAATTCTCTTTTTGAGTAAGCTTGGTCGCTCTATACAGAATAACTTTAGTAGCCTGACACCAGCTTCATTTTCCTAGTTCAGTTTGAGAAGAAGAAGAAAAGTGAAAATTTAAAGATGTATTATCGCCTCTCTGGAAGAGATTAACTGAACTCTAAAATTTCAAACTATCTAGAAGATTGAAGTCTTTTTATTCAGAACAAGTACAGCTAGATTTTACACATAACTAATGAAATACAAAGCAAAGTAGTGAATATTTATTTAATAACTCAGTTTAATAAGCAATAATCTGACAGTTCTTAGAAGCATTTTAAAAGTGACACCAAGCTGGGTCTTTAGTCAGAAAACGTGAAATAAGTTTTTTGCAAGTCTTTGCAGTTCTCTGAAAATCTTCTCATATGGGAATATCTGCATTCATTATAACTTATTATAATGCATTTTACCCCTACAACAGCAGCTTGCCAAGAAAAAACAATACTTGTCAATTCAAAATTGGAGATTGACTTTCAAAAGCATGAAATCAACCTCTTGGTGCATGAGATGTTAGAATCAAATTTCAAGCTTCTTAGAATATGCTGGGTTTTGAAATTCCTCTTCTTAATTTGTGTGTTTATGACAATGTATGTTTTTCACACAGCTAGGAGTCTGGCTGATGCTAATCTACAGGACTGATCTGAGGACAGGTCTCTGCCTTCAGTGATGTATAAAGACTAGTTAATGACAAACAAAAATGAAGCCATGACTGATCCAAGAAAACCTAAAAGAGCAATTAGGCATCAACCTTGTGGGAAAGCACAGGACAACACAGAGAGGACTTTTTTTTCCACTGTGTGTTGTTTAATCGAGGGTAGCTACAAAGCCAGGTGGGCTGAAGAGCATAGGAGATGGTGAGACAAATGGCTGCAGAATTTGCAGAGTGCAGCGAGGGAGCTGCCCTCAACACTTACCTTTCAGCTCATTTAAGGACACACATTCACTTGTGAAAATTTACAACAGGGAAGGTGTGAAAACTGAAAGTGATGATGTGCATACAAGAGACTGAGGTCTTGATGGAGAAGAAGTAAGAAGCAGAAAATTGTTACCAAGATCTATATCTGGGAGTTAAAGGAAAAAAATGAAAATGGCATTAAGGAGATCATAAAGTAAAAGAGAAAATATGATAATGACCAGAAAGAAGGATTGCAGGGGTGAGGAAACATAGTTTTATACCAACATCAACAAAGCAGAGTACTATGATTAGGACCTTTTTGTCAAAAATATTCAGCAGGCTGATGTTACGAAACAGAAAATAAAAATATAAACCCAACCCACTTCTTAAACATGGTGTCATAAAGTATCATGCTTTGGAAGTATGTGTCTTCCAGAATCTATCTGCCACAAAGAAAGATAAAATATTTGTTTCAGAGATAATTTTCTATTAAACCTAGAAGTTCATCAGCCAGAAATCACATTGGATTAAAAGACTATTTTGTTATCCACCGTATGAACACTGAAATGCCATAGGAATTTCAGTAGGAAAATCCAATGTGGCCTTCTCACCAGAGAGCTGATTTCTAGGAGACACTGTCACAGTGCACTGGTGAGATTTCACACAAGAGCTCATTTATGACGAGTGTGCTATACTGAAATACTAAATAAAAACAGAGTTACTACTCTCATTTAATAGACATATTTACAAGGCCTACATTGGTAACCAAAAGGCTGGAAAATTTGTCTTGTTAGTGAAAACTGAAGGATAGAAAACTGAAGATTAAAGTGTTTGCACTTTAAAATACATCAATTTGGTATGTGACAGAAAGGAAAAAAAAAATCTAGCCAAAAGATAATGCTGTTATAGGAAGAAATGGATATAAACAGATGATGGGTACAAACATTCAGACTGTAAACTAAAATAATAATTAAAATTAAAGAAATAAGCATCTGGAAAGAAAAAAAAAAAACAAAACCAAAACCCAAAACCAAAAAACCAGAACCAAAACCCAAACAAACAAACAAAAACCAAATTAAAAGCAAAAATGTCCTCTTAGTTGATGCATTGAGAGGAAAACCTATCTCTAATATTGAGCCTGACTGATGTATGAAGTCAGGTAAATGGTGTACATATCAACAACACTGGGGAGACTGAACTTAATCATCTGGGATCCCTCATAATCCTGTGTCCCTGGGTTTGAAGGCATCCTCATGCAATTGTAGATATTGTTCTTGTATCCCACAAACCAGTCTGAATACTTAGAAAAAGAGAAATAAAACTGACATCCTTGAGGATAAACATGGGATACTCTTCATTCAAAGTATGTCGCTGCTGTCATTAAAGACAGTGATGTATTGCAGAGTCTCTGTCTCCGCAACTGATAAGTGGTTTGAAATGTCAGTTCAAGACCTACATGACATTAGTGAAAATAAATCTTTTGAATATAAATCCCTTGCCATTGGTACAGCGTAGAATGTCATTCCTGATTTGATTAATTTCTGACTCCACGGTTTTGCTGATTATTCTGAAATATTAAACTTTCAGATTTCTGGTTCCTCCAAACAAATTAAAAACAATAGGGTGGGGCCAGTACTGATGAGGTTCTAGCTTAAGTGAAGAGGAAAACCCAATACTTCCTGTGAAGGATAAATTTTCTTGCTTATAGTATCAAGTATCAAGTATCTATAGCATAGATTGTAGGGGTTTACGGTGTAGGGGACAAATACATCTTCCAGTAGGACAGAAAGGAAGTTGTACTGCAAGATCATATGAGAATGCCTGGCGATACTCAGGGAGCTTAGTAGCATAGAGGAGTCCAAACAGCCTTCTCTTAGTGACATGCCCTGTGTAACAACCAGTTAAGGGAAGAACGTGAGTATAAACTGTTGATGTGAACACACTACCATATTATCTACCTCTAAGTAAGAGGATTTTAGCCAAAACTGATGATGCTATGAGGAAATCAGCAATGGTGAAATTTATTTAAGATGACCTTCAACCTGAGTAAACAGTAACCAAATTACTGTCATAAACTTTTAGTGGAAATTAAGAGTTAGCTGAAGTATAAAATGAAATGAAATATAAAAGAACAAAAATTTGTAACGGGAAGTGACTTCAGAAATGCAAGATGTAAACAATAGTTTCATCAAATCTGGTTTAACACTGTCAATATTTCTCCACAGCATCACAACACTGCCTTTGCTAGAAAGGATGTCCTCCCTGTTGGATGCTATGAACTGACAGTATCCAGAATGTGCAGTGACAATGTGGGTTGCAAGAAGAGGGAGATCCACACCTGGGGTTTGCATAGGTGACCTTGCAGAGGAAGCCTTCTCTCCACTCTGGGCATTATAAGGTATTGGGGATTGTCATGGTTTCATATAAAGTTGGAGCACCTGCATATTCAACAAGAGATGTACATACAGAAGAGTACCCCTGTTTTTTTTTAGGTTGAGCAGATTTTCCCCTTTGACATCTGCCATTTTTTTGTCTGTCAGTAGGTATTAATATGCAGGAGACACTAATAAAAGTAGACCAAGACCTTGCCTTCAAGGAACCATATGTGCATTACCTTCTAGCATCTTTCAAATATGAAAGTATTAGAACTTCAAAATAGTCTTTCCTAACCTGAATTCCGGACATGTTTATTAAGCATATTACTTAGTGCTGCCTAATTCATAATCCCTTGGGAATAGTGCATGCTCTTGACTTCGTAAAGGTTTTAATTTAGAAATTATTAAAAATTTTTCAGCCTTTTCAACAGTTTCCTTATGCTTACCAGGATGGTGAGTGGAGTTTGCAAAGAAACTGTCCCTATATATCTTAGGAAGGATTTTTTACCAGCTCCTTTCTCTGTAACTTCTCATAGGCTTCCAAACACTTGATGGATTTTTAGCTGAGCCACCTATTTGAACACTGCTCTTTAGTCCCAGGTGACTGACCTCTAACCAAGACTCAAATGGTTTAGTATGGTACATAGTTCAAATGGGACAGTAGATACTTGCACAATTAAATATCTCTTTTTGATGGTCTGTGGGGTCACGTGGCTGAGGGGATCACAGAACAATGTGCAATAATTCAGAAGTCACCTCTTTTTGTGTACCACCAGAAATCATGCACTTCAAAACACCCGAGAAAACTTCAGAGTGGCTGGAGACAAAACTAAAACTGTCATGTGCAATAGCAGAGCGTGAAAATTTAGGAGTATGTTTTTCTGCCCTTTGGAAGAGTGGCTAGCCCCATTTGCAAACCAGTCCTCAATGAACCTCACACAGAGCTCTTGTAGATCTAGCTGTCAGATCCACTGAGGAGTAAAAGAGCTTGCCAAAGATAAATTTCATTATTGTGTTGAGAACTATACAAATTACATACCACCTACGTTTTTAGAGAAACAAGAAAGATTTAAATGTACAAGCCTTCTGCCCAGAAGTCAGGGAGAAATGAAAATGTCATATTTCTGAATGTCAGAAGAAGCCAAAAACATGCATTTAGTTTCTACTTGCTTCAACCTAATGCACCTTTTACTACTGACCTCAGGCCTTTTTTACCTCTTCTGAACTAATTCCACTTAGATTAGATACTTTACTATTATTAGTTGTACTAGTCTACTTATTTTCTTCTCCTATTGACTTTAAACATGATTTGTAGTCAGATAAACACTAATAGGTATTACTTCCCTTAAATATCTGGCCACGGCCAGGTAATACTTGAAATTAAACCTAAATTTTGACTTCTTGAAGAATTAATTAAATCAGTGTTAGCAGCAGCCCATGTGGAAAGTGTCTGCCTAGCAATTCATTATCACCAGCCTGTCTCTAATCTCCCAGTGTGCATGGCACCCCTACAGTAGTGTAAGAGAGGCAACAGATCATTTATATAAATTAAAATCAATAGGGGGCTGAGTACCAAGCCCAGTGGAATATCCTCTGGGCAAGTGGAAATTTTAGAGACTAAGGACTTAATCTTAGCTGCTTGACTTCTTTTATCAAGGTAAGACTTAAAAAGATTAATTAAAATATATGAAATATTAATACCTGGAAAGCTTTTGAGCAAAGATATTATATTTCTGCAGAGTCAAAATGAAAGCTTTTTCAGCTTTCAAAGTAGTGTCAACACGGAAAACCTTTATAGCTTTAAAAAGCTTTTTATTTTCAATCTCACCAATGGGGATTTTTTTCTCTTTCCCTGAACAACAATTTTTTTTAAATTAATTTGTTGACAAGAAGTATAATTTCTGATATCTTTGAAATGTATTTCTTGATCCAATACCAGAAGGGAAAATGATTTTTCATTCTGTGCTTCTATTACAATGTTAGCAATGTCTTTATATGCGATGTTTCTCTCCTTGACTTTACTTGGAGCAGTGGTTCTAAGACTATAACCTACAGTAGGTGAGAATCTGGCCCACAGCCTTCATGCATATATTTATAGCAAGAGAATTAAGAGATAAGAGATATTAAGAGATAGATATGAATATTTCTGACATTCAGAACATACAGCCATCTGAAGGTCTAAAAAGTCCCTATTATTGTAACGGCTGCAGCACTGCATTTCACAGAAGAGTTAAGATCTGGATGCATTGAATGACTTATTTAAAATAATTCAGCAAGCAAATGATAGAGTCCCAAAGCCCCTTGCTGCCACCATTAGACAGAAAACACTGCTTCTCTCAATGGGTTAAAGTTGACAGGCAATAAAAAAAACCCTTTTCTTAAACAAGGAGTAGATAATAACTCATGCTAAGATCTACATTTGCTAGTTTCAAGACATATACATTAGCCTCCCACAGAATTACATTATCATTTAATTTGTTCTTTTCTGCCCTGACACCTTGTACTCTTGTCCTGTTTACCATTCTGCTTATTCTCCTTCAACCTACATTATAAACACCTTGGTGCAGGGAATGCATCTTTACTGATATTGTAAAGTGCGCTGCTTATCTACTGTGTGGTATGGGTAATACATACAATCTGGGGCTTGTAAATCTAAATTAAATGTAGTTCTGAGAACCTTGGTATTATATATTGAATATTTTCTGGGTCCAGCACTTATCTAGAAAGTAATTATATGCATGTGACCAATATGCAATTCCTAACAGATACTGCCATTTCATATAAAGTGTTTTGCTTTGAATTGAGCACAACTTCTATTTTCTGCACTTTGTTTCTAAGGATACAGTCATGAGCAGGGAACATTTTCTTCAGGAGCTCATCTGTTCCTGCTGCTTCTCCCTCACCTGAAGTCATAATCCTTTGTTTGTGGCTATAATCAGCTCTGCAGAAACTAATTGTGATGTCACAGGCAGAAGATTATGACTTCAGGGAAGAACAAACAGCAGGAGCAGGTGACCTCTAAAACACAAAACATCTCTTTTAATGCCAAGATCATTCAAATGAAAAATGGGAGAAAAAAGAGCCTATCTTTGAGAATAAAATGTTTGTTCAGTTTTATAAAAGGCATTAATTAGATTGCAAGATTTAATTTGAAGTGAAATTCTCTGTGATTATATCAAGAAGAGATAATATATTCAGTAGCAGCTGAATTACTAAGTTTGCTTTCTAATTTCTCATTTGATTAAATGACAAATACAACTACTGATGTAATCAGCAACTTATCTGTCTTTTCACATAAGACTAGAACTATGTAAAAACTCAGTTCTTCTCTAGATGACTTTTACTGTGAACGCAGCTGTAAAATGGGTCAAATTTTTCAAGGTTTCTACTTTTTCCCTTTCATGTAGTGAACTGATCAGAGAGACTTGTATTTGATAGCTTTTTAAGGGAATGTTTGCATGAATTAACATCTTGTTATATGACCACATTAAAGAATCAGAGTTGGTCTGTGTGTTTGTTGTTTTTTATCTATTTATTTTGTGTAATAATCAGAAGCTTGGTGATGCAATATTACTTCTACTAAGCATATTTCTTTCTTCAGTTCTGAGAAAATGTAGCCGAGCATTTTAAACGGCATTTCAATGTTTCATAGGGAAGTTTCTTGAGATCAATTCCCACTTAAAATCCCTGTTATCCCCTTATATCATGTTATGATTGGTATTAGGACTACAAATGTGGTTCCATCACTATGATGGACTCATCTGTAATGATGGAGCTGTGCTCCATGTGAAAAGAGTGTATCAAGTAACATGTTGGTTTTGGTGGTGTGGATACCAGTCTATCCAGAGGATGACACTCAGAGAATAATTTTTTTTATTCTTTTTTTATTATTATTACTTACTTTGGGATAAGATTTTGTTCCTAAAGTAAGTCATTTATCCTGATGTGTTATTTGTGAACAGCTTCACATCTGCATCATAGATGTGAACTTTACTTAGATGATGGGCTTATTTAGAATATGAAGGGGCTATTGCTTAACATTGAATGTTTATTGAACTGTGATCTCACAAATTTTGTGCCTAGGGATGCTAGCAACCAAAAATTTACAATTTCAAGATTTTTTTTATTGAAGGCAGATGAGGTAAAAGTGTGGGTCTGCTCTGAGAGTTCAGATAAACCATTCTGTGTCAGTTTTGTGATCTGTCAATTGGAGAATATAAGCACTTTGAGATCAGTGACCACAAAACTGCCAACATACAGCACTAATGAGCATAAGAAAAATGAAGAAAAAATGTTTTTTAGAAGTTATAGGATTAAATTGTAAAAAAATATCATCCTATTATTACCTATTTTTTTCCGGGTAGTAATAATAAAAACAGGAAAGCATGGGAAAGCAGCAGGCAATTAAAAGAAACCTTACATTCCCAGGTACTGTAAGTGGCAGATGGTATTAGAGTATTCTTGAATAGACAGTTTAATAAACACCATGTTCCTCAATAACATATAAATTAACTAGAGCCTTTTTACAGATTTAATATGCAAACAAATTTCTTTTGATAAATGCCCACTCTACTATGAACATTGGTGGACAGTAAAATTCTCCCAGCCTTTCTTCTGACCTTTTACAAGTTCTAAAATCACTGATAACAAGAATTTGTTTCCAATTTAATCTCACCAATAATGATTATTCCAGGGCAGAGTACTGTAGACATAATGCTCATTGACATAATAGCAGAGATGAGCTGAGTGAGAAAGCTTCTAACAACATAACTTGGAACAAAGCCATATCTCTTTATGTCCTATTTTTATATGCAAAGAAAAGCAAAACTGTAAGGATTTTAAAGTTTTTATCATTATGTACACAGTAAACACATTTATGGAAAATCTTATTAAACAAATTCCAGGCTTCACGAGGAAATAAAACTTTAATTTAGTTCCCTATTCTACCACAGCTCATATTTAACTTCGTCTGGCTGATGCCCTTACCTTACAGCAAGAAAACACATAGCTTCTTATATCAATAAAAATGGTGTCATTAAAATGTTTAAAAGTTTCTACCATGAGAGCAGTAAATATTTGAATAACTTAATCCATGTAAGTTTTGGGTTTATGCAGTAATTGTGTGAGCAAGAGGCCTCTGCCATTCAGGTAACAAAACATCTTTAAAGAGAATCTCTTAGATGGATTAGCATATTTTAAGAAACACAGGGGTATCAATCTAACTCATTAACCTTTGAACTTAACCTTTCAGAACATTATATGCAGAATTAAATTCCATTATATTTTCAGTAAAGCAGTTTGTGACTTATGGGTTAGATATTAATAATAACTTTATATTGGATGAGGTTTAAGCTTATAAAATTATTAGAAGGGTTATTAGGAAAAAATTATTTTCCAAAGTTTCTCACAAGTTTTGGAACACAGAGCACTAGCCCAACAACTTGTCATCTGTTACATTTCAAATTCCTTGTCTAAATATCTTAATATATGATTTTATTTTTATTTGAGACACTTTGATTGGTGAACAAGAGCACAGTAAATGGCTCTAGTGTACACATTCATTTTTCTTCTCTGACATATGAAATACAAAACAGGTCACACTAATTAATCAAACTTGTTAGCATACTGGGTGGGGTTCTGTTTTCTTTCTTTTAAAATGGTTTAGTTCTCCCCTTTCTAAGTAACTTCTCCTGATGTGCACTGCTCTGGCAACATAAAGTGCAATTTACATTCTTTGAGTAACAAATCTGATTAGAAAATCATATTAGTCATCTTCTCTCGAAGGATAAGTGCAGACAAGGAGACCAGAAGTCTGAAATCCCTACAAAGTACAGTCCAAAATGTTTGGTTTTGCCTTGATTAAGTAAGGAGATTGGTGATACATACTGAATTACAGCCACGTTTAATAATGAATTTACATGGACTCTAATCCTCCTCTATTGTCCTGATTCAATTACGTGTATTTATCCACCTAATAAAACTGTTAATTTGATGAAGTTATTGACATTTCAAAACTACCATGGTCTGTATACTTATATTACAATGACCTAATACAGTGGCAACTAAGTAGATTTTCACAATAGAAAAAGGGAAACACACACACATGTACAAATTAATACAACTATAAAATCAGTTGTAATGAGAGCTATTTGTGTATCCATCAGAGAGAAGCCCAATGACATAAAACTGTACTGCACTGTAGGAATAGTTACATTTCTGGAAGAATTTGTAGTGGAAAGTTAGAACTCCTTTCACTAGGAAGACTTTCTGCCTAGGTGGTGGCAGTTTCAATGCTTCCTCCCTCCCCGCGCCACAGCAAGAGAAGTTCTCAGCCTTGCTCTCTGGTATGCAGACAGATCACATGTTTGCAGACATGTTCAAGGCCTCCTTGGGCCACAGAGAGTGGGGGAGGAGAGAGAGAAGTTACGAAAAGCCTTGGAGGAGGAGGGGCATTGTCTTTTGCCCCTGAAGGTCCGATTGAAACTGCATCATAAAAAAATGGTCCTTGCATCTGAAATAAAGCTTTTTTTTTTAATCCTTGCAGTGCCTTGGCATTCTTGAGAAGAATACCTGTGTATGTTTACCTTTACAACCACCTTGACAAATAAAGGAAAGAGCTGCTAAGGAAGAATGGGAGCAGTTTGTCCAGTGTGACTTTTTTTTTCCTAGGAAACAGCCTTAAATATGTGGAAACCTAGCCATCTGCTTTTCATACACGTCTGATTTCTTATATGCAGTTCAGCTTTTTTGTGGCAATGTTACTAGCAATAAAGAGATATAAATAATATGTCTTCCACTTAGTGGTACTACAAAGCTCACACAGTGTCTTATTCCCTACATATTCCTTTCCTGAAAAAAAGTTATAATCCATTCATACTAAAGACAAGACCATTGAAACAAATACTTTGTCAATGTAGTTTGTTTTAACATGGACTGCAAACACAGTTGCTGTCAGAAGGGATGCATTTTCCCTGTTAGCTACTGCATCTTATTTAAATTCCCAATAATCTGAGAGAAATCCATTAATAATTTGCAATAAATTCAATTAGTACACCATTAAATCATGTATTATTTTCTAGATGTATGGGAATTACAGGAAGTTCTCTTTTAAATAACACAATTTAATGCACTGTGAACATTGAGAATTAAATAGTCCTAAAAGTTTCAAGAAACACATTTTTGTCTTTCTTTATATCGCTGGAACTTAAAGAAAACCAAGAAACCAAGCATCACCACCAGAAAAACACACAAACAAAAAACAAAAAGAACCCATCACCCATAAAAAAACAACCCCTACCCACCCCAACCAACTAAACAAAAAATAACCAAAACAAAAAGCCCAAAACATCCAGACCAAGGAAGAATACCTCATTATATAAATCTTTGTATATTTATTATTGCTTTGATTTTTGTAAATATTTAAAATTTATAACTTCCAATTGCTAAATACTCTCTTTTCTATAACATGTAATTTAAAACCAAGCGCTTATCACATACTCAGTCCTGATCCATGTGCAATTATACTTTTCTACTTTGTTTTCTGTGAAAGTCAATATGAGTTTTTTTACTATAATTCTCATGCTACTTAAAATCATGATCTCCAAGAGTTTTTATAAAATTCTGCCCCTCAGAAGTGTTCATATATTTTTGTGGGAGTTGTCTTATATTTTTTTGTGTTGTTTTTCCAGGCTAGTATGCTATTGTTGATGGCATGTGTGAGGGCACCAGACAAAGCCCTTGAGGCAGTGTTGTAAATTCCTTGGGTTTCCCAGAACAGCATGTTGGACTTTTAGCTACCCCTAAGCATGGTGAGGCAGAATCATAACATACGTAGAAGATTTCCAGAGATAATTTTGTGACTCCGGTACCGTGTTTACCTTTTTGGTCAGAGAGAAGCTAATGTGCTGCTAGGTTATTTTCGTCAGCTAGGGATGAAATGAATTGCTCGGTCAATTCGTAGGACAACAGGGCTAAACCCCTTCCGAGAGTGGGGCGTTAACACAGGGAGAGCCGATAGATGGAGCTCAAGGATACTGAGCAGGAGCCGTGGCTGAATGGGAAAGGGCAACCCTGCCGCAGCCCTCACCTCCAGCATGTCGGATCCCACTTCAGATGCTGGAATAGAAGGCAACCCTCATCTCCAACACACCAGAACCCCTCTCAGATAGTGAAATATGATGCCCCGATGTTTTCAAATCACTTATCTTTCTGGAGATGAATCTCATCACATTACAGTTCAGAACACCTTCATTTTCAACTAGGTTTACACTTTAGAGGATTATGTAGATTATAGTGATGTAAAGTTAATTCTTTATGGACTCATGAGATGCTAATATTTGTTCTTGTGCAATTTAATTGAATTTTATGATGTGGTCCTGTCACATGCCTCATTTTTGGAAAAGTCCATGTTGTGTAAAGGAAGATTAGATATTAAGTTTCCAGAACAAAAGAAGGAGCTAGAAGAGCGAGGAATAAAAGTTGCTGCTCTAATGAGGAAAAAAAAAATCACAAAAATCGTAAGTCGAAGTTAAAAGTTCCTTTACAGAAAAGTGTAAGTTACTATGATTATAATGAGATGGCTGTAAAAAGACAAGGGGGAAAAAAGGGACCTTCAGGTAGGAACATTAAAAAAGTAAGCCCAAATGTACACATTTGGATCAAAGATCCCTCTGTGCTGACATTCTGTTTCTGACAGTTGCTAATACCAAATCTTGGAGGTGCCCAGGACCAAACCAAGTGCCTAGTCCTGCTCCTCAAGAGCATTCTTGCCTGCAGCAATTTGTGACCCAGTGACTTTTAAAACCAGATATACCATCAGTTGTTTCATATGTTAGATGAGATCACAGAATCACAGAATATTCTGAGTTGGAAGAGGCCCACAAGAGTCATTGAGTCCAGCTCAGAAGTGAGTGGCCTTCACAGAGATCAGACTCACAACACTGGCACTATTAGCACTGTGCTCTAACGGAGCTAATCTCAGTCCTAAACAATGACAAATAGAGGGAATTGTGAGGCACACTTGCACACACAATCAGTGGAAGCCTTGAGAAAACAGTATCCCACTCAGTGGTTGTATTTATTTACAGTAAAACATAAATGCTTCCATTTAAGGGATAATTGCATCTCAGATGTCCATTTTGTGTTTATGCAATTGCATCTCAGATGTCCATTTTGTGCTTATGCAATTGCAACTCGCCATTGCTTGGCTGAATCCCCTAGCAGCGTGAGAGCTCATCCCTACAGCTACATACAATTTATTCTCTCTGTCTCCTCCTCTCCTCCCTCTTATTCTTTCTTTGAATGACTGATGGCATTTGGGTATAAGTCTTTGTGGAGGTGGGCATTTAAGCTGAAATAACTCACCCCTTTACCACCTACTCTTGTCTTTGTATTTCTTTTTATAAGCTTGGTATTCGTGAGCTGTTTCTCCTCCTCTATTAGCAGAGATTATCGTTTTAAAGGATGATCCTTATGGAGACTATTTTTTTCTTTTTAAGAAAAAGGCATTATCACCAAACTGTCAAGTTTAAACAGTCAGAGCCACGTAATGATGTGCCTGAATTTACTATTTTCTGTGTGTTTTTGTTTCATTGGTAATTTTTTATTTGTTTGTGGGGTTTTTTTGTTGTTTTTTGGTTTAGTTTGGTTTTCTTTTTCATTGGTTGTTGGGGGTTTTTTTTCTTTTATTTCTTCACTTATCCCTTTGAATAGGTACACATTTATTCCTAATATTAAAAAGGAATTATTTCTGTGAGAGTGATCACATACCCCTAATTCTGGTGATATATCTTGATAATATAAGTTGTTAAGGTAGGAACATAAGTGTGAACAGTGTGAATAAGCAGGGAAATAGGCACTACAAGAAAAAGTTGTGTATGCTTGTCACCTGTGGGTCCTGGGGAGGTGGGGTATGTGTCACTGTGTTAATGCCTTTCTCTGTGCATTTGATTAGAGATTTGGGATTAGTAACAGAGGGTTGCTTAGGTATATTTAGCAGTTTATTAACCTTTTGTGAGCATTCAGCATTGTCAGTCATCTGCTGTTACCAATAAATAACCAAATTGTACAGTTCACTGATCGCCAGTTTGCTATGTAATGTCAACATTTTAATAAATCATTTAGATCCTTATTTGATTTTTGCTCAGACAATCAAATCACAGATTCATAGAATAAGCTGAGTTGAAAGGAAACCATCAGATGATCAAGTCTGACTCCTGGTCCCCCGCAGGACAACCCAAGAGTCATGCCATGTGCCTGAGAGCATTGTCCAAACACTTCTTGAACTCTGTCAGCCTTGATGCTGTGACCACTTCCCCAGGGTGCCTGTTCCAGTCCTAAATCCAAGTCGTTTATGAAGATATCGAAGTGAACTGGGCCTAAGATGGAACCCTGCAGAACTCCACAAGTGACTTCATGCTGGCCTGTTGTTACCCCATTCACTATAATTGTTTGTACCCAACCTGTGGGCCAGTTGCTCACTCATCATGTAACACAGTTATTCAGCTGGGTGCTGGACATTTTATCCAGAGGGATGATGTGAGACACAATATCAAAAGCTTTGCCAAAATTCAAAGAGATTACATCTACTGGGTTTCCTAGATGATGGAGTAGTTTCTTCCTGTGACAACTCCCACTACTCTCATTCCAGTTTTGTCTCTGGCAGTTGATATTGGTTTATGAAGTTTAGGATTTGGGAAGCCCTGTGGCTCTTGTCACTTAGTACTGGTAGAAGAAATCTAGTTTCAAGTAATTTTTAGAAGTTTTATTATATGGGCTGATAGCTCCTGAAGTCTAGTTAAGGTATCTTAACAGAGTTATTAAAATGATAGGGCATAAATTCTCCACTTCAGTCAGCAACTCAGTATACAGTAGGGCTGCAGAGAAACATCTGCTTGCTTCTTGGATATGAGAAAACCACAACATTATATGTGGTAGATTACTAGTTTCTGGGGTTTCTATCTTAAATGAGAGAACGTAATACCTTACATGGTACGTAAAGTAGGACTGTCTCAAAATGCTGAAATAAAGTGTATTTTTCACATGCTACAGAACTAGCCAATGACATGAATTACTATTTAATGTCAAAGTTAAGATCTATGCTATATCCAGAACTCCATATCTATATAGAGAGAGAGATAAGAAGAGTTATAATTAGAAAGCACTGAAGAACAAGTTGCTCACTCATAATAAAAATCTCAGGTAAAGATTTCACTAGGGAGGATGATTCTCTGCCCTTTGCAGTGTCTTTTGCACTTTCCTATGAAGCATCTAATATTTTCAGCTGTGAAAATGCCTGTCAGCATACTACAGGAATAATAGTTTTGACTGAGAGGGACAAGTCCTACTAAAAGAAAAATAAAGGAGAGACTTTTATAAAGAGAAGAACTAAATGTGCAAAAGACAAAATCCTAAGTGAGATGCTGATTTAGATAAAAATATTATTGGTTATTTCTCAAGTGATAAGGAAGACAATACCATTACATATTTTATTTTCATTTGCACTTCATAAAAAATTAATCAGAATATAAACTTGTTAAAGTGATTTCTAATCTGGTTTGAGGTGCAGCAGTGTGAAGTCACCTTCATTAAAAGAAACATCAGCTAAGGGCATAAATAGTATTGCTTTCTTACATGTTCAGATCCTTATTTTCTTGATGCTAATAGGTAGCATCTTGATTTTTAATTTCTGGTTGGTATGTGTAGGAATTCATTTTTTTTTTTTTTTCATTTCTAAATGGATATGAATATGGAGATCTAGCCTGACTTACTGTAGCACAGGAAACCATGATGATTCCAGGCATATATATTGTAGATTTTTACATACCAGATGAACCTCCTGTCACCCATTTTTCTGGAGTTGTGGAAGCATGGGCTTCTGAAATTACACTAAGCAGTTATGAATTAAGTTATAAATTTACAATGACTGTCTCATAAGTTTAGAAATCTAGTTTATACATAGTTACAAAGGGAAATTTTAGATTATATACATATTTTAACCTGGCTGAATCTCACCCTTCATTTATGATTACCTTCACTCTTTTAATTAGCTTAAATATTATTTGAGATATATGTTCTCCATAAAGTCTCTTAATAACCTTTATTACTTTGTGTATGCGTATGCTTTCATTTTTATTATATTGATTTTTCAAGTTTACACAAAAATATTTCTGAAATTTGTCATTCTCTTGCTATGAAATGAATATAATACTATAAAACAAGGGCAGCAACACAAAAATTCTACACTGACTTGATTATAACCACCTTTACACCCATATATACACATATACATATAATTCTATAATATTACGAAGAAGATTGCTCAGGAAAGTATACAGTATGAAACATATTTATGTACTGTACTGATAGGCCATTTGTCTATATTGCTGCAAATTAATTTTGCTAACAGCAAGGTGCCTTTAGCAGGTTCTTAATTAGTTCTTAATGACTGTATTCTGTAGCAAAGACATTAAAAAAAAGTCATTTTCTGTAAGAAAACTGTAACATAAGAAAAAATAAGAAGAAATTATAAAAAAGATGGTACTATAAAGATGTCAGTAGTAGAAATTATATCCAAATCCACTGGAGTACAAGATAATGGAAAAAAATTTATTTCATTGGCATATTGTGAAAGAAAAGTGCTTGGATAAGTATAACGTTACACAATGGCATTCAATCCCTGCTGCCATAAGTAAAATTTAGAACTAGAAATATTCTTAAGGGCCCATGTCCAGCTACACTGCTGTAGTGCAGAGCAATATTACAGACACCTAACAAGGATGTAGACATAACACAGTGTAAAGCCTAGAAATAATAGCTCAAGTCCCAGAAGCATAATTGATATGACTATATTATAGAATCGTAGAATCATAGAA
>VYXB01007655.1:9035-31046 GCA_013397135.1 Pachyramphus minor | reverse complement strand
GAGAAATAACTTACTTCAGAATTTAAGAAAACAAAAAAATAACTTAGTCCTCAAAGAGTCCTCAATTATGAATCCAAAGAGCTGCAGCAGGAATTTCCAGAAGTTTGTTTCTGTTTGGAGTTACTGCACAGTCAGAGGGAAAACACTCTCCACATGCCAGTTAATAGGGATAATCTCCCCACGCACTGTGTTGGGGCCCTTGTCAAAGACAACTCTCCACATCTTGCGTAAACTCATAAACTAATGATTTTTCTTCTTAGGGAATTTCAGGTTAAGGCCAAACCCACCAGGAATCACAGGCCCACACACAGCAAGGGAAGCCCCCAAACAGCAAGTCAGGTAGAAGCTGAACTTACCCCTGTCAGGCTATATCCCTGAAAAACCCAGGATTTGTCCTCATTGGTGGCACAACACAAAGCTGCCACCCCGTGTCCAACAGCACAGATGGGCTCTAGGGGAAAAGATTAAAGCTATTGTGAGGATCTTCAAGCAGTCCAGACACTGAGGAGTGCGAGGACACTGCCCTCCTGCAAGAGAACTACCCTACACTCATCATATTCTCCTGGGTTTTAAGGGCTTTCCTGCACACTGCAGTAACAATTACTGTCTAGAATAACATTTATTATCACTACTATTATAACAATAAGAATAGGAACTTCCCCAGTCTTGCAAGAAAGTAACAGCTTGTAACTCCAAGTCCAGGGACAGAGGAAACAAGACGCTCAAATATGAAGCGCACAAAGTTTTGATTAACTTCAGCCTTAATGATGATCTTGGTCCACACTGCACATTTGGCTCTGAACCTTGAATCCCAACAATCTGGACAGAGCCATTTCTCTATCACTTTAAGGCAGGGAATCCTCTTCTGAGACAAGCTTGGAAAAGCTACTGGCATTGCTCTAAGATGTTTTATAAGACACTCTTTTTCCTTCAAGACTCCCCTTTTCAGACACTTTGGGAGACTTTTTTTTCTTTAAGATCCCCTTGCGTTTTTTAAGACTCTTTTGAGCTATTTGTCCTCCCCCCCACCTTAAAACACTGGTTTTCCTTCCCAGCTCTGAATGCTCTTGAACCACACAAACACTGAAGGCATTAGAAGGCAGGAGTCTTGCAGGAACAGCACAGAACCACTATTTTATTTACCAAAACAACCAAGGACGTTCACCTACTGCTCTCAGTGCTGAAGTGCTGCAGGATCTTGGCCAGGTAGCCGCTGTTAGCGAGGTCAGTCACGGCCCCGGGGCAGTTTGGGATCAGCAAGGCGTGGTACCGAGCCCCTGGTCAGGAGCAAAGCGTGAGCTCATCGTAACACAGGTAACAAACTAAAAAACCTGACCATAAATACACTGCAGGTCTGAAAACAGTAGGATAGTCACACAGAGAGAGGTCAAAAATGAACTAAAGAAATTAACAGAGCTATGAGGGGTAAAGAAAAAGGTCCTTGTTAGGACAAGGAACATATTTTTAATGAGCTGTGCTTACCCAGGCAACACTTACAACTGTTCTGTCTGCTAGCTCCCACTTCAGCAAAGCATTAATTTTTAACCATTAGCAATGCAGTGTGTGTATATATACAAGAAACAGAAATAATATACATTATACATATTGAAAGAGAATTATCAATCCCAGATAAGTAAGAAAACAACAAGGCAGCAGCTGCCAGGACTTCCTCTTAAATAAAAAATAAAGAACTGAAGTTGCCATGGGCTTCTCTTAGAACACAAGTTTTATGCCATTCCCGGGTCACTCCTCCCCAAAAACCTGGCCCTAAGCAGCATCTGTTCCCAGCAATGGAGCTGACAGTGGCCCCAGTGAAGCTCTCACCATCAATGGACTCCAGCTTGGCAGGGTTGGCGTAGGATTTCATACGGAAGTCCTGGATCCAGCGCATGTTGCCCTCATTCACATCCACAAAATCAATTGACTTGCCCTGGGGATGACACAGTTCACATGGTTAGGATCCCAGCACAGACACCACCACACTTGGTCAAGGACAGCCATGTGGGACTTTGGAATGCTTGAGCTCTCAAAAGCCTCAAGTTTTCCATTTTTCCCCACTTAATTCATTCTAATAGTTCTCCCTCCTGTCAGACTTTGAGTGCAACTCTCTCGTGTCAATCAAGATATAAATTCACTCCAGACTGAAATCACAGTATTTGCCCATTTTTTACTTACCCCAGGAGTTGCAACTTGCAGATTAAAAGCAGAGCTGGCCAGAGTAAAGCAGTGAAGGAAGGACTGGGCTGACACACCTGGAAAACAGATTCCAACACCTTAAGAAAACAACAGTGATAGTTTAATTCCAGCCACACAGCCTCAGTTTATCCAGCAAAGTACACCTTGCTCATCTTAAAAGCTCTAAGTAATTTTACAGGGGTTTTTTTTTATGATTCGTGATTCTGTAATTATAAGATGTAGTAAGTGCATAACCTTCATTACAGATGACCTGTGTATTGAGGAACAGGGTGAGAAAATCCATGAATGGTTTAGCTTGGAAGAGACCCTGAAGATCACAAAATTCCATCCCCTGCCATGGGCAGGGACACCTTCCACCAGCCCAGGTTGCTCCAAGCCCCATCCCAACCTGGCCTTGGACACCCCCAGGGATGGGGCAGCCACAGCTTCTCTGCGCAACCCGTGCCAGGGCCTCCCCACCCTCACAGGGAAGGATTTTTTTCCCCAACATCCAATCTAACCTAAAAGAGGAAGGATTCCTGCAGCTGAAAGCCACCGAAGCCGCAGGCAGAGGGGCACCCGAGCACGGCTGCAGCAGGAAGCAGCACCTGCAGCGCACGTGTGGGACACAAGCACCGCAGCGGGGAGGGCACAGGTGCGACCGCGGGGCCCCGCACACACACAGCCGGGCACGGCCCTGCAGAGGCAGCTGCGGGGCGCACACACGGACGACAAGCCCCGCCAGCGGTGCAAACACACGCGGGAGGCCGCTGCCCCAACACGGTGGGTACAGGGGACACCGCGGGGCCGAGCGCTGAGGAGCGCGGGGGCGCAGGGCACCCGCGGCCGGAGCGAACCTGAGGGTTCCCCCCCGCCCCGAGAGCGTCTCACCCGCGGCAGCGGCGCTGGCGACGATGAGGCAGGAGGGCTTGGGGAGCCGGTCCGACATGGCGCGGGGCGCTGCGGGGCCCCGCCGCGGGCAGGGAAGCGGCGGGCACCGCCTCATGCGGCCGCGCGTGCGCAGCGCGGGGAGCGCTGAGGGAAGGGAGAAAGGAGCGGGAAGTGCTGAGGGACCCGCGGCCCTCAGGGTGCCTTTTAAACCCCCTCAGGGATCAGGTGGTGCCGCCTCGCACCTGAAGCTGCTCGTGGTTGTTTTATTACTTTTCCCTCATTGGGTTGATCTTGGCAGCCGGTGCGTCTGAAATTCAAGTGTTATTGTAGGCACCGCCCCATCCCCGGGAGGAGGAAGTGGTGTGGGTTAGAAATGCGAAAAGCAACCCAATGTCAAAATGCTGGCTTATTTTTGACACCCCACTGCAGTGCTGGGTTCAGCCCTTTTCCGTCACCACACAACATCCGTCCTCAGCCAATTAACACCAGAAGCCTCCCAGAAACCCCAAGCTGCCACAGAGCGTGGTTTATTCCGCTACTGACACATGAGATAAGGAGGAACGAAAGTCCTTTGACAAACAAAAGCTGCTTTTAAGTCAGCGTTTTCAGCTGTTATTGGCTTACACTATTTTTTAAGTTATTTAATTTGCTCAGGTTTTGCTCCTTCTCGACCTGGGGACAAATAACCTCAGGGATGTTGTGGAGGGACAGATGTACATCCTGCTCCTTCACATCCCTCAAAATTCACAACTGACCATGTTCTGTGGGATGGCAGGAGATGCACATGAATCTGTCAGAATGGTTTGCTGAAAATAATAATGGGGAGAAAGATGAAGAACTGTGTCATTTCTGTGATTCTGTGATATTCTGGAGCCACTGGAATAAGCACCAGAACCACAAACTAAATCAAGTCATCCAAACTTCCCTGAAGTTGTCCTTCCCATGCCTCATCTTTGCTCCAGATTGCCTCCTTTCCACACATTCTTAACTTTTAACTGAGCCATTATTCTTCAATAAAAATGTTCCTTTATTGCAGGTGTCATTCCTTTCTGTAGGGAAAAGTCATTTTTTTAAACCTTGTTCAGTTTCTGGATTTGCAATTTTCATCGCTGTGTTAATTTAATAGGTTTATCCCCTGCTGGCTGCTGGTGTATTACTGACACAACACCATTGTAAAATGATAGATATAAAGTTCTGCTGTTATTTTTATTAGTTTGTTTGAAAGGGCTTAACTTCCAGCCTGGTTTCCTAAAGGAAATGTAGCTCATGCCATCTTGTCCATCTCTTCAATCACCTGTCCATCTCCTTTTCTCTCCAAAAGCGTGCTCTGAATCCGTAGGCTGGTTAACTGTGGAGATATCTGGATATTCCTCTATCTTTGCTCCAGTTTAGATACCAGAAAATTATTTTTAAAAACCAAACAAAACACCAACAAAACAAAACCCAACAAAACAAAAACCAACCAAAAGCAAACCCAAAGCAATTCTTCCACTCTTCAGTTTAGCTGTTGTGCGGGGGACTCGGGGACTTAGTGCCACTCCAGCAGGCTAAGCCTTTATAGCACTGAGCATCACATTTATGCTCCTTATTTCCTTCTTGTGAATCCAGTGCTTTTTTGAATAAATACAAAAACCAGTGCTGTCTCAACCCCTGCTCCATCAGCTCTTCCCATCCTCCCTAGACTGCGCAAAATACAAAGTATTAGAGGACTTGGCAGTGATTAAGGAGTGCCCAGGGAGATTAAAGTGCACAGTGATATCTTAATACTCCATCTCCCACTGCTCAGCAGGAGCCAGTGCCTTGAGTTTGCTGGAGAAACATTTTGCAAAAGATCTTCTGTTAAAATTTCCTTCTCTTTTTAAATATGTGGAGCGAAAGAAGGAGATGAGACACAGAACATGTGAATGGGAGATAGGGCCCCTACCCATTCCAGCCTCTCAGCTTCACCATTCCCACTCAGAAAACAGGAATTTATTTGCTCTCCTGTTCTTATGACTATTAAGGCAACCTAAAACTCTAGTCCTCAGCTGCGTTTCTGCAGCAAAAACCTCAGATAATTGTGGTTTTACAACTGAAAGCTGCCCCTTTTTCCTAACCCCACGGAATTTACAGGAATTTTACTTCCCAGTTCTTGACCAATTAATTTCCAAAAGCCTGCAGAGTTCTGCAGTGACCCTGTTGGGAGCTGGTGTAATGTGACATCAAGTCTTTGCAGTGACCTGTGCTGCCAAAATCCTCCTGCCCTATGACAGCTTGGAGGGAACTGATGTGCAGGGATCCCACAGACATCCCTCAGGTGCTCAGTAGATGGTTTATTTTTAAGGAAAGGGGTTCTCAGGTCATCCTAGTAACAAAACCAAGGAAATCACCCTAATTGGGCAGGGAAGAGGTCAGAGAAAGAAGTGGAGACCAGCCTGTGGGACAGGGAATCCCTGGGATCAGAAAGGTTTCCTCAGTGGCTCTGGGTAAATGTTTAATTCTATTAAATGTGGCAATAACAATAATCATCCTCTGCCCGCTTTCCTTGGGCAGGCTGGAGTTTATCTGGGGCAGGAACTGCCTTTTCTCACAGTTCTCACTGGGATCACTAATCCTAGAAAATATTGAGCTTCCAGGAAACACGGACATAGAATTATGGAACGGCCTTGGGTTGGAAGGGACCTTAAAGATCATCCAGTGCCACTCCTTGCCATGGGCAGGGACACCTTCCACCAGCCCAGGTTGCTCCAAGCCCCATCCAACCTGGCCTTGGACACTTCCAGGGACGGGGCAGCCACAGCTTCTCTGGACAGCTTTCCATGTGTAAGGAGGGAGAGGGAGCACAGGCATTTTCACTCGCACCCCCACGGACACAAAGATGCTCACAGGAGGAATTATACAATATCTCTATGTGTGTGTATATATATCTATATATAGTTTATTTCTCACAATCCTGGTAAGAGTTACAGGTGTATTTGGGAATCATTTACAGTTTCACAGCATATGGAGTGACCATACAGCTTGTGATGTGAGTAACATACAGTGTGTAGAGAGCACACGTTTCCGACCCATCCACCCACCACTCACACAATGGGTTTCCAAAGCTAATACTAGATTCAGCTACGGAGAAAGCCTGGAAAATGTTAGGGTACAGCGTTGGGTGTCATACAACACTGTCAGTCACAATGGGACAAGCTAAACTACTTTAAATTTTCAATCTAGTATTTCTAGTCTACCTGCATTATTGCATTTATACGCTTTTTTTGTTTTTAAAGTCAAAGTAAATAGAATACTATATGGGAAAGGAAAAATTCTTGACTATTTTAGGATTTGAGCTGCAGCCCATACAAAGTGTCCATAGAAGCATAGACAAGGTTATAAATTCAACAAGGTATAAATTAGCTGGATAGCTTTGTGTGTAGGTAGGTGTCCATTTCCCTCCAGGAAATGTGTCCAGCAGCATATTGTTTCCGAGAGCAAAAAAATAAAACCCCAAACCTGTATGTTGAACACAGGTAAATACGTGTAAGTGAGAAGCAGGTCTGTTTGCACAGGGAAGAAACCAAGGTGTCATTCGGAAAATTCCTGTCATTTGGAAAACACATTCAGGAGCTGACTCAAACCCCACCGAAGTCCTCAGGAAGATGCCTGAGGCTTCCAAAGGAGCAGCAGGCATTTCCCTGCTCCCAGCATTTGAGCTTTCAATCTGACTTCCAAGGGCTTTGGATCAGGCCCTGGAGAAGTAAAAGAATCCAAACAAACCGAAAGCAAAGAAAAAATCCCCTGTAATCTGACCTCCAAGTTCCCTTCCTACAATTTTTCTGCACAAATTTATAGGCAACCTGCACCTACCACCAGCAGAGAGTTGGTTTCCGGGGGAGTTGGAATTGCAACTTTTAAAGGCTTCAATTGAAATGGTCCTCGGGAAAGGCACCAGGCTGCTCAAAACTTAGTAAAGCCAAATTATTCCCCTGTTGGTTTGCTGGTTTGTTGTTTTTTCACACGACAACATTGTGTGGCACCCTTGTTCTCCTCAATTTGTCCCAGAAACTTGGCTGCTTGAAGCTGTTGAGGCAAAACCAGGGATATGATGCAGGACTTAACTGTTGCAAAGGTGATTAAAGATTCCTCTTGTCCTGGTGGGAGCTTTGGTACTGCAGCATCATCACGCAGACAGTAACAACCTGTAGATTCATGCTTGGGATGCTGCACTGGGGCTGAGAACTGGAAAAGTAATGGAATTGCTCATCAATTTCAAGCTGGGAGCAACCAGAAGAGAAACAGGAACAACAGGTTCCAAAACTCAAGTAACCCAAGTTATGTTTTTCAGCAGAAAAAAAAAATCTCTTTAATTTGAAGAGCATCAAAGAGCAGGGGGCACAAGTCCCCAAGTACTGCTGTCCAAAGGAGAGAGCAGAGCTGTAGCACAAGGTAGATCCAAAGTTATTTGGAAATCCAATGGCTCTGATCTCTCACGGGACTTTGAGGCTTTGGCCATGACCTTAGTCTGGTTAATTGAGTGAACTATGAATTTTCAGGGCCCAGCGGTCCTGCAGTGCTGTATCACATGGTAACACCCGAGCAGCCCAATCAAACGGGAAAATCCTCATAGTTTGTGTCCTCAGCCCTGGCACACCCCCTGATCCTTCCAGGCCAGCAGAAATGCAGCTCCTTGGCTTCAGTATCTCTCCTCCCCAGGTATTTTCGGTGCTCCAGAGGACTGAAGGAGCACCGGCTACAGCCGAGTGCAGCGTATGTTCACACTGTGTCAGCACCTCCCGAGCAGCCAGGACACCTCACACCTGGCTGACAGCTTAGGACAGGGGAGGGACCTTCCTGTGGGTTTGTCATCCAGTGCAAATCCCGTGGCAGACTGAGACCCTCAAAGATCAGGGCAGGCAAAAGCTTCGTACATTCCCTGATGTGCCGCACAGTCTGGGGGCTGAGCACCACCCGTCTGTTTTGGGGACCACCCAAAATCTGCCTCACCATGAAAATGCATCTTGCCTACCCCTACAGATTCCTCTTGGCTTCGTGGTGAAGGGAACGAGACCACAGCAAGATGCTACACAGCTCAGGAAGGGAACCAGCATTGCCAAGGAAAAAAAGAAGTGAATCGGTTATAAAAGTTAACATGTCCTCACCAAAACTGTTAAGATAATTAAATAGCGCTTTTTGTCTCTCCACTTCTCTGCTCTGTTCTTTGCACACTCTCAGAGTCTTCACTGACTTGAAGCTTTCCAAGGAGCTGATTGAAATTCCAAGAATTTCACCTTTCAAATCCATTTTTTCGTTGCCTTCCTTTTTTTTTTGGTTTGTTTCTCAAAGCATCATTTTCCTCTCCAATCTTCATCACTGTTATTTTCAACCAATTCTAAGAACAGTTAAAAGGCTGCTGAATTCTAAACCCCAGTAGCATTTCCAGGAAAGGCAGGGAATGTTTTAAGGCAGAAGTCATGTCTCACTAGCTCCAGGGGTTTGGGTTGCACTGTTGTTTATGCACAAATCCTGATGTCGGTATAATCAGGCTGTGAGTGTGGCTGCCTCAGAGAAGACTTTCCTTACGCTCAGCTTAAGGGCTAAGGAATGTTTGTGTCAATTTTTTTTAAAAGAAGTGTAACTGATAGGATTTTATGATGACCTGCAATCAATATCCCTGGTGCCAACAAGACCTCAAAGGCCAGAGCGTGGTGAAAACAATGGAAAAATTCCCCCTGGTTTTCAGTATTCTATGGATCATCTCCTAAACTTTAATCCAGCAGAGACACAAACCCATGTGTAATTTATAACCCAGCCCGAGGGAACTAAGAAGTACTTCAGGGCAAGTGCCTGTTCAGTGCTTTGAGTGAGCCCCGGGTGAACTGCACCTGCAGGAATGTGTTCTTACCCTCCCAAAAATGCTGCTGCATTATCCTCTGGCTGCCACATTTGTTTGCATCCTACTGCAGCACTGTTGGGAATAACGGGATTTATCCACAGGGTATTAAATCAATAGGAAGAGGAAGCAGAAGCGTAATCCACTTCATCTCTCCTAAAATAGAAGCAGCAAAACCTTCTACTGAGTTGTCCAAGGGAACATAATGACATCTTTGCATTTGACTAAAACTCAGGGTTCCTTAAAAACAGACTGAGATCGGGGTGCAGTAATTGGATCCGTAGTTTCAGTGATAAGCTAAAAGGTCTGAAACCAATGTTGCAAATTTATAATTTATCAACTTGACTGAAAGAGTAAACTAGCAATCTAGATCTCTCCAAACCCCAAGCACAGAATCTGAGTAGTTGTTAAGCGTTAATTCACTCTCCCCACGGAGATGGCACTGGAAGGACTTCATACCACGAACACCACACAAAAGAATGTCAAGCAAATAACGGCGTGTGCTCAGTACGAGAAAAGACAACTATTTATTTAGCGCAGCGAGTTCAGTCAGTTCAGCCTCCTGCTTCGACAAATTCGGGGCTGGGAGAGGGGAATTGGCCCTCTCAGCCTGGTTCTCGCTGGACATTTTTGGCTCAGAAGGAAAGCACTGCACAGCCTGGCACATTAAGGCAGGACAGGAGGTGTTTGCAAGTCAGGACTGAGGTGCGCTGTGGCATCTACACTGGATCTACCCGACTCAACACTAGACCCACACTTCAAAAAGCGCTACAGCACAGTCCAGTATAGTCTAAAAGTGCCTTATTTTAAAGCAAATAGCCCACACGACTATCCAGGGAGGGGAACAGGGATTTGGAGCTTCTAGGACAGCGGGCACACCGGACATTCAGCAGTTCACTAGCCAGACATTCTTTGCACTGAGGAGAAACCAGGACTGGAAGGGAATTCAGGTGCTGCATGACATGGTGGGAATGGCACAGAAAAGACATCACAGACACTTTGTGTGAATGCAGGGAATGAAGGAAGGGGCATTTCCAGGTCAGCTTCTCTCCCCCCTCCCCAGACTGCAGTAATACAACACCTATGTATGAACACACACATGTGTGGGATATTCTCGAAGGCAGGGTGGTGTATTTACACACACACACACACACACACACACACACACACACAGACAAGTGTTTTCCAAACTGAACTGCCAAAGAGGTGGGAATCTGGACAGAAGACCCTTAAGTGATCACAAGACGTGGAAAATCCCTTGGGAACAGGACATACCATGTTCATAAATCCCTTACAAATGGGCAATACAACATTTGCCGTGCAGGGTAGGTTCAAATGAGTGACAAACCCAGATGAGGAGCTGTAGCCCCACCACCACCTCTGTGGTGTGTTTCTGGATGAAATTAGTGGCCTTGCATCCAAGTGCTCTAAGGGCAGGCAGGGTTTGGAGGTGGAGAAATGTTTAAGGCCCATGGTTGGCTGAGAACTGGTTTTCCCCCTCTTCTGTTGCCAAAGGTTAAGTCAAGGAAATAAAAACACTTTAGAAAGTAAAACTGGAGACTCAAATGAAGCAGGTGTTTCATTTTCCTCCCCTGATCTACCTGTGCTGCTCAGGGCAGAACAGAGGCTGTGTCTAATGTCACACGCTGCTGAGAATGATCCTAGGCCAGGGCTGAGAGGGAGGGAAAGGACAGGAAAGGCAGAAATATCTCTTGAAAACAGAAGTCACCATCAGAAAATCACCACCCTGCTGGGCAAAACGTGACTCTGAGCAGGAGGAACTACGGCGTGGAATGGGGTCTCTCCCCAGGGTGGAAAAGGACGTGCCTGGGGCACTTCCAGGATCTGGGCACATCCATTCTCACCGTGTCCTCTGCCAAAGCTGTGCTGCAGTCACTGCCAGGGAGCTGAGCAGGTGCTGCTTCTAAGCTTTGATCTCTCCCATCTCTGCCTTCCAAACACCTTTCCTACTCCTTTGCTACCATTTGCCCTCTCCTCTCCCCCCCAACTCAGAAATAACCTCTAGATATCTGCAAAACAGGACGAGGGGAAATAAGATCTCTAGAGAAAAGTGGTGTTACAAAACACCCCACCATGAACTCTTCTGCTTCAAACCATTCCCCTGGCTGGAAGTGCCACACTGCCACCAGGAGACACATCCAAGAGTGCATTAGGCTACCAGGATTTCACCTGGAGCTGCAGCCCTCCTTCCCAAAGCCCCCGTGAACCCAACATGCCCACCCCTGTCTCTCTACTGGTACAGGTGGAGGTAGGCACCAACCTTCAGCTGCATCTTGGTCATCAGAACACATCATCTGATATTCCCAGAGGCCACACACCTTTGGGAATATTTTATGAGCCTTGGTTAAAAAGAGAGTGACAAAGCTCACCACAGGAAAGGTTCGGCTGCATCACCAGACCTTTGGTTTGGGGAGGACGAGAATTCAGCAGATCAAATTTGGAGGTAAATAAGACAGACGTGAGCCAAGAGAAGAATTTCCAGATCAGGTTACACACTCCCACCATGCTATTCAGGGACTGTACCAGAGGCAGGCACTGCACAGGCAGCACCTGAGGAACCTGCACCTTTCTCTGGCCCTGCACCCCCTGAGGTCATACATCCAGCTCAGTTATAGGTGTCTGACAGGTTCTGGAACTGAACTCACTCCTCTTTGCCACAGCCTCTCACTGATCAAGCCCCTAACCCCTGCCCACGGGCTGCGGCTGCTGCCGAGCTCCAGACTCCATGGTTCTAGGCCCCACCTAATCTCTGACTCATTTGAAAACAAAATATAAGGTCTTCTTGTAAGACTGTTTTGCAACAGCCAAGAGGAGCCTAATGGACACCCACCGGTGTTAGAAGAGCATCAGTCAAAACACTTAACACCCTCTCTTCTCCCCCTCACAAGGTCTGGCTTTAGAGTCAAGCTACTCACCCATGAAACCAGGCTGATCCCGAGGGCTGGGAATTTGTTTCCATTTCCAAAGTGTGGACAAGTCACAAATCCCTGCTACTACGACAGGAGGGAGGTAAGAAATCCCCCCAGGACAGACTTGCCCTTGAACAGGGTTTCCCTGCTATAAAGCAGGTCAGTGTTACTCTCATGGGCTCCCAGGTCCTCTCTGCCCCTAAAACCAATTCATGTCTTCCCTTTTCCTGTCTTGCCATGTCCTGAGAGACCAAAGCCTTCAGTGGGGAAAAAATCTGGTGAAAGGCCTGATCCAAAGCCCAAAAAAACACAAACAGTCCATCTGACCTCAAAGGAGCTTGGGCTGAGGCCACAGCACCCTGCAAAGCCCAACCTAACCTTAGGAAATACTAGATCCAAAACAAAGTCTCTCTATCCCAAACGCTGCCCATACAGCCCTAGGGAGCCCTGGGATCCTAAAGGCTGCCTTCCAACATGCAAGGAACAGTGCAGGTGGCAGCTGCTGCCGGCCTGGGGACAGCAGGGGACTCATCCAGGTCACAGCACGGCCCCTCTGGGCACTGCCCCACTGGCAGCTCAGAGCAGGGACTCCAGGGGACATCCCAGGCTCAGGCTCAGCTCCACCTGCAGCTTTTCCTCTGGAGCACTTCCCAGTCGGGTGGTTAAAGGTGGCTTGATGAGCAGCAGGTACACGAGACACCTATCAGAGATCACACACTGCTGTTTGGTCAGGGAGCTGCCTTCTACCTGCCACTGCCCCAGGAGCGCTGGGTGAACACCCCCCAACGCACCATGGCTGGCAAGCTGGGCCCTGGCACCCCCCTTCCATCCTCTTTACCACAACCCCACTTCAAACCAAACCGAACAGAAACCAAAACACAAAGAGGGGACTCCAGATGGGACGTAGAACACTTTGGACTTGAAAACAGGGGACTGCAAGAGAGGTGGGGGTGTCTCCCAGGGAGAACAGCGAGGGAGGGGAGGGGACACCGTCATTTACACCGGGGAGAAGCTGTAACCTATACACAGTGGTATAAGCTGAGATATATTACATGAAAGAACACACTGAGTGCATGGAGTTACCCACACTGGGTCAAACTGGCACAGTTGTCTTGAACAAGACCCTTGCAGTTGCAGTTGGTGTTTGTTGTTGACCTATCTAGCTCGCTCTCTATATATATAGCTATGTATAGAATTTCTCTGCATGCATTTGTCTCAAAAGGAGCTGTACAGCTGGGCTGGGTTCCTCATCCCCACCCCGTCTCGGTCTTCATTTTTTCCGGGCTAGGAACGCCACTCCCACAATCACCGCCAGCGCAGCCACCGCCACCCCTCCAACGATGATCAAGGGCTTCATGTTGTCGAAGAAGCTGCCGGGTGACTCCTCGGAGCTGTTTCCCTTGTGGTCAGAGTCAGGGGACTGGCCGGCGGCCTCGTGCGTCTCCGCGCCGGCGGGGCTGGGTTTCAGGTTGCTGTGGTTGTTCACGACGGCGGCATCGCCTCCCGCCTTCTTGGCGGCAGCGGCAGGAGCAGGCTGCTCCTTGGGGACCTCCTTCTTGTCTGCATTCGTGGCAGGCCCAGGGTTGGGCTTCTCCAGCTTTCCGGAGCTGGCGGCCTTGGCGTCGGGTTTGTTTCCACTGCGGACGTTGCCCTTGGAATCCATCCTGCGAGTGCTGTGGGCAGCGACTGGATGCCACGCGCTCGGGGCTGGCCCAGCTCCTCTCCTTTGCCCGGCTGCTGGAGGAAGCAGAGGAGGCAGCCGAGCTCAAGCCCTCGGAGCAGCTGTCTTGGGATGATTCTCACGCTGGCACTGTCCTACCTGGACATGATACGGCACCTGGAAGAGGAAGCAGAGCAATGAGAGCTGAGTGACAGGACAGAGCAAGCCAGTGCTGTTCTGCCTGAAGGCAGTGGAGGGGGATAGGAAGGAAAACTGGAAAACTGTTGGCTCTTTCTTTCAGAACTGTGAGCTGCATTCAAAGCCTTTACTACAGACTCTGCATCTGCAACAATCACAGGCCACAGAATGGCCTGGGTTGGAAGGGACCTTAAAGCCCATCCAGTGCCACCCCTGCCGCAGACAGGGGCACTTTCCACTAGCCCAGGTTGCTCCAAGCCCTGTCCAAGCTGGCCTTAGACACTTCCAGGGATCCAGGGGCAGTCACAGCTTTTCTGGGCAACCTGTGCCAGGACCTCCCCACCCTCACAGGGAAGAATTTCTCCCTAGTAGCAAAGTAGAACATGACACAAGTTGGACTGACTGTCATCTATGGCTGCCACAACCGGGCAAATCAAGAAAAGTCCATCCTGCCTGTGTACATGATGCCATTTGTCAGCGATGAGAAACTCACATCCAACCAAATAATTCTGACTTTGCGTTTGTTTACCCTTACCATTCCTTTGGGGTAAGGAGAGAGCACTTTGTTCCATGGGAAAGTGGATCGACAGCTCCTCCCTGCTGGTGTCTCACCCTCCACGCTTCCTTTTGCAGCACTACCCCAAGTTCAGCTTGGGAAGTGGGGCTTCGAAGGGTTGCAGAACCACCACAAAAAGATCCCCCCCCAAACCTCCCAGGGTGGGGTGAGTGACGGAGGGGAGGACATGGCACTGGGCATTTTGCCATCGGGCTCTGGCAGTGCAGCACCACGGCAGCTCCGGGCTGGGAAATAACAGAGTGAGCAGAGGCAGCGGTGGGATCTGAGCCACCGGCTGCACTGCCTCCCACTGACCTTCAGGGCTGCCAGGAGCCTGCTGGGAGCTTTCTGCCTGCTAAGGGAAATCAGAGCTTATTACCTGTCTGGACTGAGAGCTGGAGAGGCTCCTCAAAAACCTCAACAAATAGAGATCCCTTCCACAGCGGCTCAGAGTGCACATCTCTCCTCTAATGACAGGAAGGAGGTCCCAAGGTTGCAGCAACGGTCTGTGCTGCTGACTCTTCTGGAAAATAGGCTGACAAATGTGCTGGTTTTATGTCCATCTAGGCAGGAACGCTGTCCTGCAGGAAACCTGCTCACAAAAATGCCAGGTTTGGGTCTAGAGCAAAGCTGGGCAACACCTTATGGCTCGGTATGAGATGGAAACAGCCCCCTCTCCTCCTCTCCCTTGTATGCCATTGCTCAGTGGCCACCAGCTGCTCCAGGACAGTCACTGAGGGAACTGCTGCACCAAAATCACGGAATTTTCCATATTTTCCATAGCTCTCATTGAATACCCTAAATTGGAGGGGGCCCACAAGGATTTTCAAGTTCAGCTCCTCATGCTGCACCAGGCCTGGTGACCATAAAAACCCCACAATCTCATTGACTGCAGCTGGACAATACCTGTATTTCTGAGTTTGTGATATCAAACCATTTTGGAAAGCCCAAACTCCACCACTCTCCCCTCACGCATCGCTGAAGGTGAATCAGACACTTGGGCATCTTGTACCACATAAACACCACCCCAGATGCTCACCAAGCTTCAGACCTTCTCTGTGGCTGGGGATTTGGGAGGTAAACATGGTCCTGGCCAGGTGCAAGAATGTTTTCCTCTCACTGCTCATTTTGTAATATTTCTATAGATATCACCTGCCTCACCTTTTTCTACTGCTTCCAGAGAGCATTCCTGCTGCTCTGTCAGTACAAATCCTACATGGACCCAGGGCTGAGGCTGCTCACAGTCACTCACAAGGACTCTGCTCCTCTGGTTTGGGATGAATTTAGCCTCATTTTCCACCCAGTACAAAGAGAACACAAAGAAATAGTAAGTGGAGCCCATGACTAAGGCGGGCTCAGAGGTTAAAGCAGGAAGAGTCAGATTGATTGTGGCATAAATATTGAATTACCTGCTTAGTCGCTTTGATATCAGTTAGCTGGGCTACTGGCACACTCTGATATTTGTGTGCTTACAGTACATGGACCAAGCACTGAACTTCTGCTCTTTCCCTAGGAAAGCCCTGTGCAGACTGTGGAAATGGGGTAAATCACAGAGGAGGTAAACTCACCTTTTTTGCTGAGAAAGGGGGACCCTGCACAGCCCCAGTACCCCACAGTTACTGGGATACCAGCACAGCCCTCACTGACCTGATTTCCACATTCCTGGGAGTGGGAGGGCTGGTTTTGCTTGAAGCCCCTGCTGGGCCAGGGAGCCTTGTCCTGCTGCCATGCCCTGCACTGCCACAAACAGAATTTCTTGATTCTAAGTGAATTTCCATCTAAAAGCAACGCAAACCCCTCACACAGCTCAGAAAAGGTTTTAAAAGATGTAGAAACCAAACTAAGCCAAAAATCAATACCTCCAGTTCTTAAGTGCCCACATAAAAGGGCTTTTGTCTATGATTTTCCATCACTGGAATTAGCCACAGGATTGCCCAGCAGTGCTCCAGACCCTTTGGCCTGACTCCTCCTGCTCCTCAGGACACTGGGGACTCTCAACAGCATATCCTCTTGCATCACAGTGCTTAACCCTGTCTTTGTGCTGTTAAGCACCTCCCAGACTCCCTGCCTTGGGAATCATCTCCGCTCTCCACTCCTCTGCTTCCATGGGCACGACCGTGTGCTGATCTTTAAGTACTTCTATCTCCCACCCCAGACTGAAAAGAAAGGTGCTTTTCTCATATCCAAAAGCTAAACCTGCACATGAGGCTTCCCCCCTGCCCCCATCCCTTTGTCTCCTCTTCTTCCCTCATTCCATCACACAAAGTTTCTTCTCTAATGACACATTTCTCTACCTTTGCTTTCTTCTTTGTAGCTCCTCACATCTATTTATTCCTCCTTTCTCATCAGCTGCTGTCTCTGCCTGTCTACCCATTCCTCCCCCCTTCCAGCTCTGTCTCTGCCTCCTACACAGGCAGCAGCACTTGGGAATAAGGTTTTGTGGGAGACAGGCTTCATTGCTTCCCTTTGTCCCCCCTCCACGCCATTTCTGTTTAACAACCAGTGCCCTTTCAGGGAGGTTTCCACTGCCAGCAGCTAACCAGCTCTTTCTCAGGCTGGGAAGAGGGAGCAGGCATAATAAAACCAGGGATAAAGGAGAAAAAGGAAAAAAAGAATTCCTGCTGCTGCAAGACCTGGCACACAAACACCACAGCTCTCCTGGGATGCTCCTGGTTGTTGCAGCTCTCAAGGTCAGTGCAGTCGGACTCACCCAGCGCAACAAGCTGCCCTCAGCCTGAGCAACAGGCCGACAGGAGAGCAGCTTTCCTTGGCTCCCTGAAGGGCACCTTTTCTGCCTCGATTCCCAGCAAATTAGCAAACACATCTATTCATCTGTCTCCTGCGTGCGCAGATGAAAGCTGCATCAATCCTGCTCCGAAGGAGCGGATGAGTCATTGCCAAGCTGTGCCACAGCACTGCTCCCTCAGGATGGCCTCTTCCCTCTGTGGGGACCAGCCCCATCCCATCCCAGATCCTGTCATCTTCCCCTCCTGCTTCAGTTTGGAAGGAAAAGTCAGTCACTTTGCAAGACCAAGCAGCTGCTCCAGGGGTGTGGGGTGTGGCAGGAAGCTCATCCATAGTGGTTTTCCTTCTTTTATGAAAAGCAGCACATTTCCATCAGGTCCTCAACTGCCACACTGAGACTGTCAGCCAGGAAGGATTCAACCAGTGCAGTGGGGTTATGTGTCAGGATTTATCCTGCACCAAAGGCCCACCCCTACACTGCAGGTGCTCTCTGGTTGAAACCATCCATCTCAGGAATAGCTACTGAAGATGTCTGAGCTGGAGCAATGCCGTGCAGAAGGAGCCAGAGATGGCAGGAAAGACTAAGATTATACCCTAATCTCCTCTTCCCTTCCTTGCCATTCCTACATGTCTGGAAAAAAGACACTCCTTACCTTGTGCACCCAGCACACAGACCTCTGCTCTCCACAAGGAAACACCAGTTGGCACCAAAGGTGGCTGAGCATTTCTCCGGCACAGTGGAGGGAGCTGCTTTCCCAGCGCTCTCCCCATCCTGCTCTCCTCCACCTTCTTGTCTAACCCCTAAAGAATGCAGCTGGGACAACCCTGTCCTTTGGGAAGCAACCTCAGGGGTCTGTGCCTGCTCCCTCTGCCACGTGTGGAGTGATCTGTCAGGGCCAGAAGGATTTGTGTCCAGTTTCCTGCCCCTTCCCAGCCTCCTCCTGCAACCAAGCAGCACATTTTGCTTCCCAGCACTTCAACTCCCCAGTTCCAACGGGGGGAAAAATAGCATTTCTCCCCTCTTCTGAGCTGCTGGGGGAACAAACACGTTAAAGGCAGGGAGATGCCAGGCAAGCACCCGAGAGGAGCGACGGCAGAGTAGTGACTAAGCCTTTCCCATCCCCAAGAAGTGCTGTGAAGACAGATGAGGTAATGCACTGCCTCTTGATATTACCATAAATATTAAAGCAGCTTTACATAAGGAGCTTGTGTCCGCTCAGCTGCCGTGAGCAGCTCCCCAAGGAGGATTTTAGCTCCCATCCAGGCTATTTCAGCCCCCCACTCCTGACGCAACGCGGAGCAAACGTGATAAAACACAACGCAAGCGCCACGCCAGCGCCAGCGGAGTCACTTGTCACAGATGCTTTTAAACAGCCTCAGGGCACCAGGAACAGGCTGTGCAGGAGCCTGCTGTGCTTCCCAGCCCTCCCAAATCCAACCCTCGGAGACAGCAGCACCAAGTCACAGCAAACACCATTGACCCACTTCACTCTGATGAGGTATTTATGAATCCTTTTCCCAATCTGCTGTTTGCTACTCCCCACATCCCCCCGCCCTCCCCAGCCCTGGATTAAACATTTCCCTCTCAAACAAGCCCTTTGAATCTTGCCGTGGAGGGTGTCAGATGCTGGAAATATTTTAACAGTGGCAGCAGCCTCAGATTGCTGCCATGGGGGAGATTTGCCAGCAAAGCCTCTGCTCCGTGGCTGCGGCATTCCTGCGGCTGCTCCGAGTCCCAGCACATTCACCCCTGATCCAGCTGGGGCTGGCAGTGACCAAATACCAGCATCCACCACCCCCACAGCGTGGCCAGGATCCCCCCCTCCTCTCTGCCACTGTCACCTCTCCCAGCCCCAGGGATTGGGGTGTACCTGGTGCCAGTGAGATGTGGGAACAGGATGGGCTCCTGTAGCCCAGCAAAACCGGCTTTGTCCTCCACCTGCAAAGGGCAGGGCTGTGGGACACAGACCCTGGGTCACCAACTGCACAGAGGTGGTTTGTAACACCAGTGCCAGTGTCCTCTCTGGAGGCTGCCTGGCCATGCTGCCCACACAGGTGACACAGCATTTCAGACTCATTTCAGACCAGGAAGAGCCCAGAGAAAGGACGTTTATGGTCTCTTTCCACACCACGACCTCTGCAGATGACAAGCTCTGAGCCAAGTGTCACCTCTGCAAGCCACACACATCCTGCCCCCAAAGGTCTCGTGGGATGGACGTGGCAGACATTTTATTCTCCAAGAGATGGAGGAGGCACTGCAGACACACCACACTCCTCCCAGGGGATAAGCTTTTGTTCTTTTTGGGTTTTGTTAACCCCAAACACAGCTCGAACCTGCCCTGGTAAGCCCCCCTGCCTGTACACGGCAAAACCAAGGCGTTACCAAAACAGCCGTGGGACACAGAAGGTTTTGTCTCCAGCCACGTGCTCCGACTGGGAGTGGGCAGGGGTGGGCACCGAGTCACACCCGGCAGGGCCCTGAGCCGCTGTGGGCGGGAGGAATCACACCCAGCAGGGCTGTACAGCTCCCTGCTCACCCGCTCCGGTGCCGCCAGCCCCCGCCACGCAGCTGCACCTGCAGGCACAGCTCACAGAAAAATCATTTCTAGAATTTGAGAGAATGCGAAAATACTTTGCTGAGACTGGGTTGGAAATGCCCTGCTGCAACGCCTGGCTCCTCAGGGCCCTAACACGGTGCACGTGCCCCCAGAAGAGGGTTCAGAGCACCTCACTTTGCTGTGCTGGCCCAGCTCTAATCCTGGGTTTGATCCCCCCCTCAGACACAGAACTAAATGCTGTTTCCCCCTTTATAGTTCTATTTTTTGTAGCGGTACAAAATGGTAGCTTTTACCCTTCAGTAGATCTGAAGCCTCTCCCTGGCACGACCGAGCACCCCTCACCCCAAGACAGAAGTTCAGGGAACAAAGGAAAGGATTGTCAGCCAGGATGACATTTTTTGTGTGGTGGTTATTTGTCAGGACACTGTTCCAAAGCACTGGAGCAGTTTCAATCGTGAACAGTTCAGGAGATACAGAGGAGGATGAGCGGCAGCAACAGGAATCATGGACCCTTAACCCACAAGTGTGACACCTCACAGGGACCTGGGTGCATCCTGTACTCTACCCTTGGCACCTCCTCACGTTTTGACTTCTCTAAACACACACACATTCCATTTTTTTATAATGCTTTCCCAGCCCTTCCAGAGCCAAAAATTCAATGCCAGGGACTCTGTGGCACTGGGGACGAGTTACTGCACTGAGAGGTGGCAGGCCTTCCTGGGGGCACCTCCTGTGACACCAGAAGGCAGGTCACCAGAGCCCCAAAGTCCAGGAGCCTCCTGCTATTGCAAAGGTATCGATGACCCCTCCAAGCACAGCCCCATCTCTTGGCATCAGCAACTCTCCCTCCTCCAGCCCCTGCAGGTCTGCACCATGTTGGCTCTGCTCAACCATGCAGAGGGAGGTTACACCCCCAAAATGGTCCCCACAGAATAGAGAAGAGGTTCCCCACATCCATCCTAAAACCCTGGCTGGGGTCATGGGGCAGGTCTTGGGTCTCTGCTCAGCTCTGTGTCTGTGGTGCCAGGGATGACAGGGTCAGCAAGTGTTCCCTGCCTCTTGGATAAGGGTGGACATCCATCCCTTCCCACCACAAAGCACTGCTCCTAACTCCAAGCCTGCCAGCACTGATCTGACAGATCTTGCTTCTAAGGCCTCTTCCTGAGACCAGTATCCCAAATTCAGTACTCAGAAGCAAAAGAGGATGAGGCATGTACCGGGCACAGTGAAATAACCCCAATCACTGCAGGAAGCAACAGAAAATTTATCATCACTCCCCAGTTTATGGGCATCCATCCCTTTTGCCTGATGCAGGATCACACCAGGCTTTCATGGCATCACCACCTTTGCAGCTCAGCTGTGGCCAGCAAAAAGATTCTGGAGGCAATTCCACACGTGCAGAGTTGGGTCTGGAATCTGGCAGCTCCCGGATCTGCAGGCGTCAGCCTGGAAACTGTTGCTCTGCAGCTGAAATGTAAGAAGCCACTGCAGGTCGACAAGGGGCTGATTCCACACGAGACAGTGACCTTCCAGGCAGGCTCCTGGCATGCTCCGGGGTAAAACCCATCCCTTACCTTGTGCAGCAATACCAGAGCACTCTCATTCCCTGTAGAAAGCTGGGAAGGATCTGGGAAGGATGGCCACAGCTCTTCCAGCATAGAAATCCCTGCCCAGAGAGCTCCATCCCTCCCCCTGCCCTGTCTGCCTGTCCCTACACCCAATCCAGGATGGGGAGACTGTGCCAGGGCACTTGCCAGCCCCCGTCAGAGGGGATGGATGCAGAGGGATGAGTATCCAAATGCAGGGGAAATCTGGGATTTCTTCCCCCATCCTTCCACAATATGACAGGGTTAGAGGCTGGTGTGGAGCACTGTGGCTGAGAGAGGACAGATGGAGAACGCTGAAGGTCAAACCTGTGAAGGTCAGACTTTTGGAGGTCAGGCTTGAGAAGGAGCTGAGAGCTTAATCCAGCGGAGTCCATCCTCCCTCTCCTGACGGCATCCTGCCCAAGCCCCACCCAGGAAAAAGGGGCTGTGCCGGGGGGCGGCCGCGGGGGGGCTTCCTCCTCGTGTCTCGATACCCAAGTTTTTCCAAGCTGACCTCGATTCAATTTTAAAAATCCTCTTCCTTCCCCTTCCCCAGAAGCCACTAGGTAGGCAGAGCAGTAATCAGGAGCAAATCAACAAGTCCCTGCAAACACAGGGATGCACATGGGTGTGCAGAGAGCAGGGACATCAGACCGAAAAGCCTGAGACGTTCCCAAAGCGTTCCCTCCCTGGAAGCACACACGGTGACTCAGGAGCCCTGGTCTGTTATCCTCCTCCCTGCCATCCCTTCGGTGCAATATTCTACCTTAAAATAGGCACTTATTGGGTCTGTCATCTTTCTCTTTTTTGTTTGTGGTTTTGGTTTTTTTTTGGGGGGGGGTGTTTTTTTTGTTGTTT